>PVHX01023113.1:0-26391 GCA_004024805.1 Geosciurus inauris
TTAAAAATAAAAATCACATGATTCTATCAATTGATGCAGAGAAAGCATTCGACAAAATACAGCACCCCTTCATGTTCAAAACACTAGAGAAACTAGGGATAGTAGGAACATTCCTCAACATTGTTAAAGCAATTTATTCTAAGCCCAAGGCCAATATCATCCTAAATGGAGAAAAATTGGAAGCATTCCCTCTAAAAACAGGAACAAGACAGGGATGCCCTCTCTCACCACTTTTATTCAATATAGTCCTTGAAACTCTAGCCAGAGCAATCAGACAGATGAAGGAAATTAAAGGGATACGAACAGGAAAAGAAGAACTCAAACAATCATTATTTGCAGACGACATGATCCTATACTTAGAGGATCCAAAAAGTTCCACCAGAAAACTTCTAGAACTGATCAATGAATTCAGCAAAGTTGCAGGATATAAAATAAATATCCATAAATCAAATGCATTTCTATACATCAGCAATGAGTTCTCTGAAAGAGAATTCAGAAAAACCACTCCATTCGCAATAGCCTCCAAAAAAATAAAATACTTGGGAATCAATCTCACAAGAGTGGTGAAAGACCTCTACAACGAAAATTACAAGACACTAAAGAAAGAAATTGAAGAAGATCTTAGAAGATGGAAAGACCTCCCATGTTCCTGGATAGGCAGAATCAATATAATTAAAATGGCCATACTACCCCTGAATTCTTGATCTCCACTTTCCTGACACTTGATCTCATTGCATTCCTCCTAACGTAATTGATGAAAACTTCATCTATTTTCTTGTTCAAGTCAAAAACATTGGAATCATCTTTGATTTCTTTCATTCTTTTATAACTCATATCTATTGCATCAGGAAATCCTTTTGACCACATCTTTATAATATGCCTTGAATCTGAGCCCCTCACTGCTTCCTAGCTACCTCCCTTAAGCCATCATGGTCTCCTTTATGTCAATAGTCCCCTGAAAATTCTCTCTCTTTCTACTCTTCTCCATACTGTGTCTTCTCACCATGTGAGCCAGTGTGTTTCCTTTTGAATGTCAGCATGTCACTCTGCTTAAAATTCTTCTACTTTCACTTACAGTAAAATTCCAAAACCGTGCAATGGTTTACAGGTTCTTACACAGTGAAGCCCTCTGTCACCTCTTCGTTAACATCTGTTACTATTTCTCCTTCATAAATTCTTCCAACCACAATGATCTCCTACTTTTTCCTCAAATATATGAGGCACACTCCTACCCTGGGGATCTTGCTCTCATGCTTTCTGATAGTAGTTCTCCTTAATTACCTGCATGGCTAAATGCCTCACCTCTTTTAACTGGTTTCACTTAAAATCTTTCTCAATGAGGCATACCTTGACTACCCTATTTAAAATTGTACCACTATTAAAATCTGAATTCTCTATACCCTGTATTTTTCTTTATATTTCCCAAAGAATTTACTACCTTCCACTATCCTTCACAGTTCACTTATTTTTATGTGTATAATTTATCATCTGTCTCCCTCTTCTGAAATGTGAACACTCCAAAAATGAAGCCTCTTGTTTTGTTCCCTCATGTATTCTAAGGTTGGCACACAGTAGGTGCTAAATATTTATTATATTGCCAAAATGAACTAACAGTTGCTTAAGTGGTTTAAAATTTTTATCACAAAATATGAAAGAGTATAAATTAATATTATAATTTAAATCATATTAATTTATGAAATTAAAAATTTTCATATCTTCAAATATTTTAATTTTGGACAAGAAGAATATTACTATTATGACATGACATTTTGTTGTGATGGTCTGGAAATTCTCGTTTTATATTAGAATTTCTGCCTTAAAATTATACAGAAAAATGAACTAAGTTGTCCTCTTTATCACAAAACATATAATTGCCATACTCAGAGGATAATGTATCTGTGCATAATATTGATCAATGTGGTCCTATATATACTTGAATTTATGCAAATACTGTATATGATCCATAGCATTAGAGTATTACCAAAGCAAATTTTAAAAACAGATTGAATATCTAGCTTCTATATTCAACCTTGACTTCACTATTAAAATCATTTTAGTGTTTGTAATTCCTGTGCTAGATAATTTATATAGGCTATTTCTATTAGTTATCTCAACAATTTTATCAAGTAGATAAAAGAATACACATTTTATGTGTAAAGAAACTAAGATAATAATAATTAGTCTTTTGCTCCAAGAAAATGCTGTAACAAGGAGTTAGACTTAAAACATCATATCCACATAGCCTGTGTGGTACCCACTGTGCCAGGAAAAACAACTGCACTAATTTAAGTAGGAGACTAGATTCAAACACCATTTTAAATTAAGTAGTACCATTTTCCAAAAATGTTTTGACTGATAATCCCACACTGACACACTGTCATTCCTCAACACCCATGGTTTACATTAGGTTTCACTTTGCATGTTGTACATTCTGTGGATTTGGACCAATATAAAATGGTGTGTGTGTGTGTGTGTGTGTGTGTGTGTGTGTGTGTGTGTACGCGTGTGCATGTGCACGTGCACACATGCTGTTGGCTTTTGGTTTTTATAGGGGCTCACAGCCGATTGTTTGCTCTATTTTTCATGATTACTTTTTTCTTTTAGGAATAGTTGGAATCATGTTTAACTAAAAAGAACTTCTTTCTTGACCAAAATGGAATACACTATAATAGTATCATTCAGAGTATTTTCACTGCCTTAAAAATTCTGTGCTTAAAGAATGATTCTATCCTACTCCTAACCCCTGGCAATCACTAATATCTTTGTTGATGCCATAGTTTTTTCTTTTCCAAAATGTTATATAGTTAAAATCATAAAGTATATACTACTTACAGATTGAACTAGTTTTGGTAGTCTGTTTATTCAAATTATCTTATTTATTTATTTAGGTACCAGGGATTGAACTCAGGAGTACTCAACCACTGAGCCACACCCCTAGCTCTATTTTGTGTTTTATTTAGAGACAGGGTCTCAACTGAGTTGCTTAGTGCCTCACAATTGCTGAGGTTGGCTTTGTAATAAACCATTATTTACAGTACTTCCTTATATCCTTTTCTCCCCTATATAATCATATCCTGTTTTTTTCTGATTTTGACAATTTAACTGTTTTCTAGTTTTGTCTTCATCAATCTAACAAGATTTTTCAATTTTCTTGATCTTTTCAAAGTCAACTTTTGGTTTCTTTTCATTTTATTTTTCTGTCTTCTATGTCACTAATTTCTTCTCTAATCTCTATCAGCACCTTCATTCTGTTTGCTTTGCATTTGGTTTGCTCTACTTCAAGGGTATTACTGACATTTAGATTATTGATTAATGATATTTCTGTGTAAACACAGGTACTTATAGCCAAAACTTTCACTCAAAGCAAGACTTTGGATGTATCTCATAAATATTTGTATGTTGTATATTTGTTTTCATACATCCCCATGTATGAAATTTTGTTAATTTTCTTTGTGATTTTTTTTCTTGACCAATGGTTATTTAGAAATTTGTTAATTTCTACACTTTGAAAAAATTTCCCAAATTTTTATGTTCAATTTCTAATTTTATTGCATCGTGGTTAGATAAAAATCTATGTATAGTTTAAAACCTTTTAAATACATTCAGATTTCTTTTGGTACTGGGGATTGAACTCAGGGGCATTTAACCACTGAGCCACATCCCCAGCCCTATTTTGTGTTTTATGTAGAGAGAGGGTCTCACTTAGTTGCTTAGTGCCTCACCATTGCTGAGGCTGGCTTTGAACTCATGATTCTCCTGTCTCAGCCTCCCTAAGTGCTGGGATTATAGGCTTGCACCATTGTGCCCAGCTATATTCAGACTCCTTTTATGGTCTACTATGTGCTGTCCTTGCAAATTCTCCAAATGCACTTAAGAATGAGTTTTCTGCTATTGAGTAGAATTTCCATGCATATTTGTCAGGTATGGTTGGTTTACAATGTTGCTCGAGAATCGCAATTTCCTTATTTTTCTCTTGCCTTATTTTTCTATTCATTTTTGAAAGTAGGATATTTATGTCTGAGGTACTGTTAACAGTTTTTCCATTTTACCCTTCAGTTCTGTTATTTTTTTGTTTTATGTATTTTGAGACTTTCTTGTTAGGTAAGCATATGTTTAGAACTATTATGTTTTCTTCAAAGCTTGATGGTTATTTCTTTTTTCTCTAGTAGCAATGTTTGTTTTGCTTTGATGTCAGTTTTCCTAATGTCAGTATAGCCATTCCAGCTTTTATGTGATGTAGTTTTCATGGTATATATTTTTCACATTTTACTATCTTTCATTTTTTCTTTTTTTAATAATAACTCACTCTACATTTATCTTATATCTTAGTCACACTTTAAATGAAAACTTTGTAAATGGTAGTAAGTTAGGAATATAAAAGGTAGTAAATATAGGAGTATATAAAATATGAAAGCGAACAGTAATAAACTAAGTAAATTTTTTTCATGATCACTTCTTTTCTTTGGAATACTTGGAATCATGTTTTACTTTCTACTAAAAGAACTTTTTTGACCAAAGTGGAATGATTTTCCTCTGTGTCACTTTCTCAGTTAGGCCTGACTTTGATTTACTCTTGCCTTTGGATTTCTATTTTAGTGTTTTTTTCTGTTTCTATAAAAAAAAAAAATGCTTGAGACCACTAAGTTTATAACAAGAGGTTTGTTCAGCTCATTCTCCAGTGACTACGAAGTCCAAAATCCTGGCATTGACATTTGCTCAGCCTTTGGTAGGGGTCATCTTGCTTTACCATACTATGGACTAGGGCAACACCCTGCAAGGCAGGACAAAAATGCCAGAGACAGTTTGCTTTTATAGTAAAGTCAATTTTTCAATAAATCATAAACACATTTTTCCATGAATGGATTAATTTACTTAATATTTCTCATGACCCAATCATCTCTCAAAGGCCTTGCCTCATAATATCAGTAACATATGTATATGGAGTTTGAATTGAAATCAACAGGAGTTTTTACTGGGATGTTCAAACCACAGCACTTGCCAAGTCGGGTGTTAGTAAAGAATCCTCTAAGCAAGTTTGTCAACAATCTTTCTTCCCTTGGTACTAATAAAGTCCCACTGACACTCCTTACTCTTCTCATAGGTTATAAATCCCCATCTGTTTGTCCTGTATTAAGAGTTCAGCTTAATTCTATACTTAAGTCTCTCTCTCCTACTGTAATAGTCAAATAAAATCCATCTTGCCATTTTAACAAGCATTCCATAAAAAGGTCTTCTGCACACCTATTTGTATCTTTAATTCAAAAGTGTGACTCCTATTGATAGCATATAGTTGGGTCTTGTTGTTCAGTCTGACAATGTTGGTCTTTGATTGGATTGATAATGCACTCACATTTAATGCTATGGTTGATTTAGTTGAATTTACATGCTATTTTACTTTTTGATTTTTGTATTTTCTTATATAATTTTTGTTCTTCCGTATCTCCTTTACTGTTTCTTTTGCATTAAGTGAATATTTTCCATGAAAAAATTTAATTTATTTAACAGCTAATTTTTGGGAGGGTTGGTGTCTTAATAAGGCTTGGTGTCTTATTTTTTTAAATTTTTTATTCTACTTAGGTATGCATTTTGATTCATTGTACACAGATGGAACACAACTTTTCATTTCTCTGGTTGTACATGATGTTGAATCATGTCATATATGCAGTCATTCATGAGACTAGGGCTATGATGTCCATCTTATTCCACCATCTTTACGGCCCTGTCCCCTCTCCCTCTCTTCCCTTTAACAAAAGTTCTTCCATTTTTCCCATGTCCTCTCCTCCATTATGGATCAGCATCCACTTATCAGAGAGAACATTCAGCATTTGGTGTTTTGGGATTGACTTACTTTGCTTAGCATGATATTCTCCAACTCCATCATTTACGTGCAAATGCCATAATTTTATTCTCTTTTATTGCTGAGTAATATTCCATTGTGTATATATACCACAGTTTCTTTATCCATTCATCTATTGAAGGGCATCTAGGTTAGTTTCATTGTTTAGCTCTTGTGAATTGAGCTGCTATAAACATTGAAATGGCTGAGTCACTATAGTATGCTGTTTTTAAGTTCTTTGAGTATAGACCAAGGAGTGGGATAGCTGGGTCAAATGGTGGTTCCATTCCAAGTTTTCTAAGGAATCTCCATACTGCTTTCCAGATTGGTTGTACCAATTTGCAGTCCCACCAGCAATGTATGTGCATGCCTTTTCCCCCACTCCTCGCCAACACTTATTGTTTTTATATTCTTGATAATTGCCATACTGACTGGCATGAGATAAAATCTTAGTTTTGATTTGCATTTCTCTAATCTCTAGAGATGTTGTACATTTTTTCATATGTCTGTCAATCAATTGTATATCTTCTTCTGAGAAGTATCTGTTCAGCTCCTTAGCCCATTTATTGATTTTTTTTTTTTTTGGTGTTAAGTTTTTGAGTTCTTTATATATCCTAGAGATTAGTGCTCTATCAGATGTGTGTGTGGCAAAAATTTGTTCCCAGAATGTAGACTCTTTGTTCACTTCATTGATTGTTTCGTTTGCTGAGAAGAAACTTTTCAGTTGAATCCATCCCATTTATTGATTTTTAATTTTACTTCTTGTGCTATAGGTGTCTTGTTAAGGAAGTAAGATCCTAAGCCAACATGATGAGGATTTGGGCCTACATTTTTTCCTCTAATTAGGCTCAGGGTCTCTGGTCTAATTCCTAGGTCCTTGATCTATTTTGAGTTGAGTTTTGTGCATGGGAAGTGGGGTTTAGTTTCATTTTGCTGCATATGGATTTCTAGTTTTCCCAGCACCAGTTGTTGAAGAGGCTATCTTTTCTCCAGTGGATGTTTTTGACACCTTTGTCTAGTATAAGATAACTGTATTGAGTGAGTTTGTCTCAGTATCTTCTATTTTGTACCATTGGTCTACATGACTATTTTGGTGCCAGTACCATGCCATTTTTGCTACTATAGTTTTGTAGTATGGTTTAAGGTCTGGTATTGTGATGCCTCCTGCTTCACTCTTCTTGCTAAGGATTTCTTTGGCTGTTCTAGGTCTTTTATTCTTCCAAATGAACACCAAGATTGCCTTTTCTATTTCTATAAGGAATGTCATTGGGATTTTAATTGGAATCACATCGAATCTATAAAACACTTTGGGTAGTATGGCCATTTTGACAATATTGAATCTGCCTATCCAAGAGCATGGGAGATGCTTCCATCTTCTAAGAGCTTGTTCAGTTCTTTCTTTAGTATCCTGTAGTTTTCATTGCAGAGATTTTTCACCTCTTTTGTTAAATTGATTCCCAAATATTTTATTTTATTTTTGAGACTATTGTGAATGGGGTAGTTTTCCTAATTTCTCTTTCAGAGGATTCATAACTGATGTATAGAAATGCAATTGATTTATGAGCGTTGGTTTTATAACTTGCTACTTTTCTGAATTTATTTATTAATTCTAGAAGTTTTCTGGTGGAATTTTTTGGATCCTCTAAGTATAGAATCATGTCATCAGCAAATAATGATTGTTTGAGTTCTTCTTTTTCTATTTGTATCCCTTTAATTTCTTTTGTCTAATTGCTCTTGCTACTGTTTCAAGGACTATGTTGAATAGCAGTGGTGAAAGAGGGCATCCTCCTCTAGTTCCCATTTTTAGAGGGAATGTTTCCAATTTATCTCCATTTAAGATGATTTTGGCCTTGGGTTTACCATAGATAGCTTTTACAAAATTGAGGTATGTTTCTACTATCCCTAGTTTTTCTAGCAATTTGAACATAAAAGGGTGCTGTATTTTGTCAAATGTTTTTTCTGCATCAATTGATAAAATCATATGATTCTTATCTTTAAGTCTATTGATGTGATTGGTTATATTAATTGCTTTCCATATGTTGAACCAACCTTGCATCCCTGGAATGAACTACACTTGATCATGGTGCACTATTTTTTTAAATATGTTTTTGTATGCGATTTGCCAAAATTTTATGGAGAATTTTTGCATCTATGTTCATCAGGGATATTGGTCTGAAATTTTCTTTCTTTGATGTATCTCTGTGTGGTTTTGGTATCAGGGTAATACTCACTTTATAGAATAAGTTTGAAATGGTCCCCTCCTTTTCTATCTCATGGAATAATTTGAGGAGAGTTGATGTTAGTTCTTCTTTGTAGGTCTTGTAGAACTTGGCTGAGAATCTGTCTGGTTGTGGGCTTTTCTTGGTTGGTAGGCTTTTGATGGCATCTTCTATTTTCTTGCTTTAAATTGATCTGTTTAAGTTGTGTATGTCCTCCTGGTTCAGTTTGGGTAATTCATATGCCTCTAGAAATATGTTGTTTTTTTCGGGGTTTTCTATTTTACTTGAGTGTAAATTTTCAAAATGGTCTCTAATTGTCCTCTGTATTTCAATAGGGTTTGTTGTGATACTTCCTTTCTCATCACAAATTTTAGTAATTTGGGTTTTCTCTCTCCTTTTTGTTAAGGTGTGTAAGGGTTTGTCAATTTTATTTTTTCAAAGAACTGGCTTTTTGTTTTGTCAATTTTTTGAGTTGTTTCTTTTGTTTCAATTTCATTGATTTCAGCCCTGGTTTTGTTTCCTGTCTGCTACTTCTTTTGGTGTTGGTTTGTTCTCTTTTTCTAGGGCTTTGAGATGTAGTGTCAAATCATTTATTTGTTGACTTTTTCTCTTTTTAATGAATGAGCTTAATGCAATGAACTTTCCTCTTAGCACTGCCTTCATGGTGTCCTAGTGATTTTGATATGTTGTATAGGAGTTTTCATTGACCTCTAAGAATTTTTTTTTATCTCTTCCCTGATGTCTTGTTATCCACGCATCATTCAATAGCATATTATTTAGTCTCCAGGTGTTGAAATAGTTTCTATTTTTAAATCTGTCATTGATTTCTAATTTTATTCCATTATGTTCAGATAGGATGCAGGGTAGTATCTCTATTTTTTTGTATTTACTAAGACTTACTTTGTGACATAACATATGATCTATTTTGGGGAAAGATCCATGTGCTGCCAAGAAAAAATCGTATTTGCTCATTGATGGATGAAATACTTCATGTATCTGTTCAGTCTAAATTATTGATTGTTTTATTGAGTTCTATGACTCTGTTTAGTTTATTTTTGGAGTATCTATCCAGTGGTGAGAGAGCTGTGTTAAAGTCACCTAATATTATTGTGTTATGGTCTATTTGATTCTTTAGTTGAGAAGGGTTTATTTGATATATATAGATGCCCCATTGTTTAGGGCATAGATATTTATGATTGTTATGTTTTGTTGATGTATGATTCCCTCAAGAAGTATGAAACGTCCTTCTTTATCCCTTTTCACCAGCTTTGGTTTGAAGTCCACTTTATCTGATATGAGAATGGAAACTCCTGCTTGTTTTCGCAGTCCATGTGAGTGATATGTTTTTTCCCACTCTTTCACTTTCAGCCTGTGGATGTCTTTTCCTTTGTGATGAGTCTCTTGAAAGCAGCATATTGTTGGGTCTTTTTAAAAAATCCAGTCTACAAGTCTATGTCTTTTAATTGATGAGCTTAGGCCATTCACAGAGTTATTTTTGAAATATGCTTTGTAATCTTGGTCATTTTTTGTTGTTGTTATTTTTTGATTTTTACCTTGACTTGCTTTCTCCTTTGATTGGCCTTTCCTTTTGAGTAGTTCCTCTCTTTGTAAATTTTCATTGTTGGTTATCATTTCCTCCTCATGGAATATTTTGCCAAGAATGCTATTTAGTGCAGGCTTTCTTACTGTTGACTTTTTAAACTTTTGTTTGTCATGGAAAGTTTTTATTTCATCATCAAATCTGAAGCTCAGTTTTGCTGGATATAATATTCTTGGTTGACGTTCATTTTCTTTCAGAGCTTGGTATATGTTGTTCCATGATGTCCTGGCTTTTAGGGTTTGGGTTGAAAAATCTGCTGAGATCCAAACTGGTCTCCCCCTCTATGTAATCTGATTCTTTTCTCTTGTGGCCTTTAAAATTCTATCCTTATTCTGTATGTTGGGCATTTTCATTATAATGTGCCTTGGTGTAGATCTGTTGTAATTTTGTCCATTTGGTGTCCTATAAGCCTCTTGTATTTGATTTTCCAATTCCTAACAGCTAATTTTTTCACTTTATTTTCCCGATTAGTTTTCTATTTTCTTAGTAGTTCCCCTAGGATCTTCCATATATATTTTACTTTGTCAGAGTCATTTTTAGATGTATATCAACTTAATTCCATTGAGGTACAGAAGTATAATATACACACATACACATACATGGACACATATATGAGTATACACATATAATATATGAGTATCATATATGTAGTATTCATTTAGCTTAATTTATTCTTTCCTCTTTTTGTTACTCATTTTAAACATATTACCTCATATCCAACAATATATTTTTAACTATTTTTATCTAATTTGATGTCTTTTAAAGAAGCTTATGAAAGAAATGAAAGCAATTATATATTTGTAGACTTTATGTTCTCCTTATTTGCCATTTCTGCTTCTCTTCATTTGTTCATGAAGATTCAAGTTATCATCTGTTGTCTGTCTTACATCAATTTTTTTTGCCCTCAACCAGTGACTTCATTATTGTTGAATATATCACATTTCTATGTAAGTCTAACAATACAATTTTACACATTTATTTTATACAGTTTTTAAGTAAGTTAAGAAGTGGGGAAGAAGTAGGTACTTACACTCCTTTTATATTCATGCAATAACACTTACCAGTATTGTTTTTCATTTGAGATCAAGTTATTTATAGGGTCACTTGCTTTAAACCTAATTTCTTATGAAGCTAACTTGTTTTGAGTAATAACTTCCTTGTTTTTTATTTAGCTTGGAATATCCTTATTTTTCCTTCATTTTTGAAATTTGATTTTGCTGAATATAAAATTTTGAGCCCAGAGGTATTTATTTTAGTACTTTGACTATATCAACTACCTTTTAGTTTTTATGGTCCTTAAATTAATTGTGTCAAACTTTCTTTGTACATTATAACTTCCTTTTCTCTACCTTTAAGTTTTTATTCTTTGTTTTTCAACATTTTTACTATGATATATGCCTGTGTGTAAATCTCTGTATTAATATTTTTCTTGGCATTTGCTGAGCATCTTGTATGTGTATATTCATATTTTCCATCAATTTGTGAGATTTTCAGCCATTATTTCTTCAACTATCTTTTGTTCTCCTTTCCTTCTGGCATTCCCACTATGCATAATTGTGTCTCACTTTTCTCTGAGACTATGTTTATCTTTCTTTGTAATTTTATTTTTTCTCTGTCCTAAAGATTGCTCAGTCTCTGTCAACTTATTTTCAAATGTCCAGAGTCTTGTTTTTCTGCCAGAAACTCAAATTTATTGTTAATCCCCTCTAGAGAAGGCATAAGCAGTTAGTTTACTAGCTGCTTTTATTTCTGAGTTTGGATCTCATTTTCCTATTTCTTTCTATGTCTCATACTTTTAGATAATATAAGAGCTTTGGATATAAATTCCTTCCATTAGGATTTGTTGTTGTGATGTTTGCTTAAGTTTTCAATCAGCAACTTGGCTGTATTATTGTAGTAAAATGTATTTTCATGATATGGGAACCTCTGATGTTATTCCTTAGATGCACAGGCTTGGACAAGTGTACTATCAAACTGTGACAACTGTATATTTAGTAGGATTCTCTTTCACTTTCTGATCTATGGAATACTGTCTGTTTCTATCAAAGCCAGTTATTAGGCTTCACTAATTGTTGACCAATTGATTTGTTGTAATTTATGCTCTGTGGCATAAATTACTCCACAAATGGATCCAATTAAATTCAAGCTTTTTGCAGGGTTGTATTCTGAAGTTGATCTTTGGAGTTTTTATTTTACCATAGGTGAATTCTTCTGAACTCTTTCTTTCCCTGATTAATTTTAGTAAGCTATCTTGTCTATGAGTTCTTGCTCTTAGGGAGCTACTTTTATCTTCTTAATTCCTTACCAAAAAACTCTCTATTGTTTTGGAGAGTGCCCTTAAGCTTGAACTTCACCATTGTCTCCTAGATAAAGTTATCATCTTTGATAAGAACTTCAGAGCTTTCTTCTCTTATGAATTTACTTCTCCCTTTAGGCAAAAATCTTTAACTCATTGCTCCTGAGGTCCAGTAGACAGAATTTAGAATTATATTCCTACTTTACAGTGTGGTACTAGGTAGTGGTGGAAGCCTCTGTTTTTTTGTTTGTTTTTTTCTCCAACAATGAAATCTGTACTCTGTAAGCAAAAATTACCAACATGGTTCTGACTCCATCATGAAAACACAAATAACTGGGATGGAAGCAGACCTCAAATGGATCATCAAGCACTCCCTTATTCTGAAGTGGAGTCAATCAATCAAGCACTGGAAGGGCTTGTTTTCTGGGTATGAAAATGACCCCTAGTTACAGAAAGAGTCTGAGTTTTATAATTTACAATGAGGGTGGTTTAATTATTGGAAACTGTGGATGTCTTGTTTTGGACAGTCAGGAAACAAGTTGTAAAAACTTGGAACTCGTCACTGGGAAAAGCTCAGAACTTGGTATTAACTGTTTATCTTCTTTATCCAGGATTCATTGTTACCCAGAGCTTTACTATTTGCTTTTCTCCTCCTAGGATTCATCAGCACTGGGAAAGTGTAAAAGTCCAGGGCCCAGTATTTCAATAACTTCCTCCTCCCTTCAGGACCCACTGTGGTTGGGAAGGGATGAATGTTTATTTTTGGTAGAGATGCTGAGGATGAACCTGGGAAGGGATGAAAGTTTGCTTTTTCCCCTCGGGCCCATTTTTACTGGGAAAGGATTTGCTGGGAGAGGTTTAATGATTGGTTAATTTCCCTCCCTCCTCCAGAGCCACGTCCTCTTTCTGTCTTATAGGAATATTATTTTCCATAACCCGTCATACTCTACAATTGAACTAGGAAGAAGTCAATCAGGGCTCCAGTATTCTGAAGATACCACACCTAGTTTGGGGTCTTCATCCTATGAATAATGACTGAATGGAAAAAGGTAGCCCCTATCTCTAGGGCATACTTTTCTGGAATTTAGTCCTAGAACATAGAGCTAAGGGTAAAGTAGAGCTGAGAAATGCTCAGTCCTGACTCTCCCAATGAGATACTGTAGGCCTTCTAATTGACTTTGGAGGGTAGGTGTCACTCCTGTCTTCTTGGCTATATGGAATGGAGCATTCATCATGATAAGCTGGGGGTGGGCATGAGAGTACTGTGGTCCAGTGTCACACAGTTGCTGTTCTTTCTGAAATCAGTAGAAACTATTGAATAAATATTTCTTCCTTTGTTGTATGTCTTTAAGCCAATTTCCAAGAACTTTACATTAATGGATTTCATTCTTTAATAGCTTTCAACAATAACAGTGAGATTTGTGCATTTAAGGAGCTCCTCATGACACCATTCTGGAATTGCACCTCCACTTTTATTTTAACACTGATCTTAAATCATGATGGCCTTGATATCAAATTAGGATTTTAAGCAACTTCAATACATAAATTTGTTTAGGAATTATTATCTAATAATAATTAAAATTCAGTATTTGGAAATATTTTATTCATGTGAATATTCATTTATTTATATGCAGAAAGAAGCCTGTTTAAATGAGCTCTGAAGCTCATATCAAAGATGATAACTTAAATCTAGAATACAAAAGAGAAAATATGTACATACAGTTTTAAGTGGCCTCATTTTTTGCCTTTCCCTACATCTAGGTGGTTTTATTAGCTAATTTGAGAGTTTTCTCCCATTCTGATTCTGGGCTCAAATTTGTGACTTGCTGAAGCCAGGTGAATATAAGCATACATGACACAGCAAAGACTTGAAGTGCTAATTGATTCAGCTGGCTTGCTCTTGCTTCTCACAATCACCACCAGAGCACAGTGGGATAGGCCGTGAGAGAATGGGGCACATGGAATAGAATCATGTTCCCCACTCACATTAGTTGAGGTCATTCTATATTAGGAACAATAAGCCAATCCCCAGACATATGAAGCCCTGCCAAAATGATCAGAGCTCTTAGCTCACAGCTGACTGCACAGAGAGCTAGTAAGGACAGCTAAGCTCAGCCTGTATCAGCTGAACCTACAAGCTCATAAGCTAGGTAAATAATTTTTTCTAGTGTGCCACTGAGATTTTGCAGCTATTTGTTACAGTGATTAATGTTATGGTAGGTCATTGTTAGATGATTTTACTATGTATACATTTTTCAATTAAAACAATATCATTTGGAAAACATGAACATATGACCAAATTTGTAAGTTTTTAAAAAATGTCTTAATTATAAGAACATAAGCCATTGAAAATACCTCTAAATTTCTATGTATGTTTGTGAAAATATAGATAATGTAGTTGTTTAAAAACACATTTGCATTTATTCCATTCTGATTGATAGATTTCTGATTGATTGATTGATTTGTTCTGATTGATAGATAAGTTTGGCAATGTCTGACTATGACCTTTATGTATGAAATACAATCAGACAATGTATGATACTTAAGGATGTATCCTTATATATCCTTTAACTCAAGGCAGTAGTTATCACTCCATTATTGTCTTTGAAGTTTATTTTTAATATAAATCAGTTAAAAAATGTTTTGGCTTATTTATTTTTCAATATCCAAACATTTGGGAAGTGGGGGATTCTAGTTACCTTCACTATTTACTTATAGTTTAATTTCATTATGATCTGAAAACATACTTTACCTGATTTCTGTTCTCTTAAATTCATTAAAGTGTGCTTTGTGGAAATGAAGCTAATCTAGCTTGGTAAATGTTTCATGTGAACTTGAGAGGAATGTGGTGTTCTGCTGCTGATGGAGAGGCACTATATAAATGCCAATTAGATCAAGTTATTTAATCATGCTTGTTATGATTTGTATCTGGAATGTCTCCAAAAAGCTTATTGTTGAAAGTTCGGTTCCCAGTGCAGCAATATTCAAAGGTGGTACTTGGGAAATGATTGGATCATGAGGGCTCTTACCAGATCAATGAATTAACCCATTGGCCTATTAATAAGTTGATGGCATTATTGGCACATGGAATAGAATCGTGTTTTAGAAAATGTAGGATATGGGGTCTAATGGAGCAAGCAGGTCACTGGGGATTTGACTTGGAAGGGTATACCTTGTGCCTGGCTCTTTCTCCTTCTCTTTCTGACTCCTAGCTCCCAAAAGGAGGGCAACTTTCCTCTTCTGTGTCCTCGCATCGTGATGCTCTGCCTTCTCTAAAGCCCAAAACAGCAGAGTCAGATGACCATGGACTTAAAACCTCTGAAACCATGAGCACAAATAAAGCTTTCTTCCTCTTATTTATTTTTCTCAGATATTTCGTCCCAGCCACAAAAAAACAAATACATTATTATTACAACTACATTCTAATTGATTTTCTGCCCCCTGAATCTGCCAATTATTGAAGTCAATGGGATGTCAAAGTCCCCAGTTATAATTGTGGATTTGTCTATTTCTCTTTGAAATTCTATCAGTTCTTGCTTCACATAGTTTGATGCTCCATGACAAGGCATATACACCTTAAGGATTATTATGTCTTCATGAAGAACTGACACTTTTATCAGTAATTCCTCTCTCTCTTTTTTTTTGGTACCAGGGATTGAACTCAGGGGCACTCAACCACTGAGCCACATCTCTAGCCCTATTTTGTGTTTTATTTAGAGACAGGGTCTCACTGAGTTGCTTAGCGCCTTGCCGTTGCTGAGGCTGGCTTTGAACTCGGGATTCTCCTGTCTCAGCCTCCTAAAGTGCTGGGATTACAGGCATGTGCCACTGCGCCTGGCTAGTAATTCCTCTCTTTATTCCTCATAATTTTTCTTGGTTTGAATTATGCTTAATTTGATATCAATATAGCTACTTATCTTTCTTTTGATAAATGATACATAGGATATCTTCTTCACTTTATATATAATGCATCTGTATCTTTAATACAACGTGGGTTCCTTCTAGACAACATAGAGTTGAATCTTCTTTATTTATCCATTTGGACATTTTCTGTGTTTCCATTCGTGTATTTAGGTGATTCACATTTAAAGTGATTATTGGTACAGTTACTATGTTATTCATCATATTTAGAACAGTTTTATATTTCTTGCCTTTTTTTCTCTTTCCCCTTTACTGACTTTTTGGGTTTGAACTGAATATTTTGTCCATATCCATTTTCTCTTCTCTCTTAGAATACCAATTATACTTCTTTTCAAAATAATATTAGCAGTTGCCCTAGAGTTTGCATTATACATTTATGACCAATCTAAGTCCACTTTCAAATAGCATTTACTACTTCATGAATAATACTGGTACTTTATTAATGAGTATTTAAATGCGTCCTTCCCATTCTTCATAACATTGATGATACCCTGTTCAATTATCTGTAGTTAAAATCACTAAATACATCATTGCTGGTGTTATTTAGGAAAAAAAAACTTTTATCTGTTAGATTAATGAAGAGAAAAAATAAAAGATTCTACTTTACTTCCATTTAAACATTTTAAAATTCCCTTCTTTCCTCTCTACCTTTCTTTGATATGTTATTTTGGGCTATCTGACTTCCTAACATATCAGTTTACTTATCTCTGAAGAACTTATTTTAATATTTCGTATGAAGCAGATATATTGATGAGAAATTTTTCAATTTTTGAATTTTCAAAGAGAAACTTTTCTTTTGTTGAATATTTTCCTGAATACAGGGCCATAGATTAGTGTTGTGATTTTGTATTACCTTTAATAATTTCAATATTTCACTCTGTTCTCTTCTTATTTTCATGGTTTCAGAAGATACCTCTATTGTCATTTTTATCCTGGTTCCTCTCTAGGTAAATTGTCTATGGATTCTTTCATTTTTTAAAAAAATTTGTCTTTGATTTTGAAGAGTTTAACTATAATACAATATGCCTACTACATAAATAAATAAATAAGTCTTTGGTGTTCTCTGAGCTTCTTAAATTGTGGCTTTTTTTTTTTTTCCTGTCTTTAATTTTGGAAAATTCTGAGCCACTATTATTTCAAATATTTCTACTGCTCTGATTTTTCTTGTCTCTCCCCCCTGGTATGCCAATTGTTTATATGTTATACATTTGAAATTATCCCATAGATTATTTTTCTCTTTGTATTTTAATTTGTCAAGCTTATATTAACATATCTCTAAGCTCAGTGATTCTTCTTTGGCTAGGTCCAATTGTTTGTAATCCCTTCAAGTGAGTGCTTCATTGTATAGTTTTGATTCCTAAATTTCTTTAGATACTTAAGAGTTTTTTTTCTCTTTGCTTACATTTCTTATGAGCTTTTAAAATTTTGTCCTCTTTTCTTTATTAGAGTTCTTAACATAGTAAGAGTTAACTATAAGTTAACTTACAGTTGTTTTGATTTCCTTATCAATTTTATAATCTGTGGAATTGTTACCTCCACAATCTGCCATATTTAATTCTGATGTTTGCTTTACCTTTTCAGGATGTTTTCTTTTTTTCTGCCTTTTGTCTAACCACGATTTTTTGTGATATATTAGGTTATAGGAATTGAGGTGAATAGACCTTTAGTGTAAAGTTTTATGTCATTCTGACTAAGACTTTAGCTGTGTTTAATGTTTAATGTACTGTATTTGCCAAAAGCTTCAAAAACATCTAGTTTTTGTCTCTCCTTATGCCTTTGAGTTTATCTTAGAACTCCTCCTTTAAATAGAATCTGTACCTTGCATCTTTTTTCATTACAACACATTGCTATTATGCTGACATCCTGTTGATATGTTGGTAAGGGATGGAATAGGCAAAGCAACCTATTATCCATCAATACACCACAGTCTTTTAGTAATCTCTGCACTTTTAGAAGAGTTTCTTAGCTTTTTAAATCTCTACTTAGGTAAGACAAGAAGGATATAGAGACTGGAATACCTTAATAATTCTTCCCTCAAATTCAAATAAAGCTGTGGTTAAGTCTTTCCTTACAGAGTATGTCTTTGTTATGGGGAATGCTTCAGACATATTTCAAAATAGATACATTTCCATCTGGCTGTCAGAAACATAAAAAGATTATTCTTTGGTTTTTACTCTGAGAACATGTGTGTGGTGGGGGAGAAGGCTGTTCTCAGAAGTATAATCACAAAAGTGAGTGGGGGGTTCCCTGAAACTAAGACCTCCAGTTATGTTAGTCCACACTTAGCCTCCAGCAACCTCTTAAATTACCATTTCAGTGTGCAAACCAGTTTATGGCTCCAGTGGATTTTACTCTAGCCATACTGACCTCAACTATGGATTACTGGTGAATTTTACCTTGCAACCTCAATTTTCTGATAATTTAAGGAAGTCATTTATTTTGAGTTTATTCTTCTTTAACTTGTAAGGACAAAGATGACAGCTTCCAAGGTATTTACACAGATGAGGTGACACTATAAGTACCAATATCCTTTTCTTATCTGAGACCTGTTTGTCTTACCTTTTGAGCCATAGTTTTCTGTATACTGAGGCTTGGAAGGACAGAAGAAAGGGAAAACTAAGTTAGGAGAAGAATTTTGGTGACCCTGATTTTCCATCTTCTCTCAGATTTTGTTAAACTTTTTCTGGCATTCAATTTCTGTGGGAGTAATTTATCTTCAACTTGAATACCAAATGCAGTGTGAATCCTGGTATTTTTCCTTTGCTGTTAATGTCCTCAGAGGTGGCTATCAATGGATGGAGTCAATGTTAAAATAAGCTCTGAACTACAAACTTCTACTTTCTATTTCCTTTCTTTCATTTCCCATTCATCCTTCTTTCTCTGAAGTTTGGCCTGGAGTTGTTCCATTTTGTTTATTGCTAGTGATATTTTCCCCTGTTTTTAATATTTTGGTAATTGATTTCGTACTGTCATTGAAAGATTCTGTGCATCTACCTGGAATTTGAAAAGAAGTTTTAAAGTAGAACATTTTTTGCTAATACTTGCAAAAATATTTAGATTTTTTTTTTTTACATAGCAAGTAAAAAATAGATATTTTGCTTTTCCTTCAAATTAAAAAAAATGGATAGGAAGAAGTGAGGAGCATTCCTCTTGACCAGTGATCAGTGGACACAGGACTCATCCTGGCTGGCCTGCAGATCTTGCCACTGTGCGACTTTGAACAGTGCTACCAACATTTTTCAAATGTTATTTGAGCATCTACTCTATTGTCCTCGTTGTGTCACTGGGGCTTTATTAATCAATAAAACAAGGAGCTTACAATAAAAAGTTAACCCTATAAAATAGAATATATTTGTGTGTGTGTATGTGTGTATGTATGGTTTTTATTTTTATTTTTTATTTTTTAAATTTTTTGTGGTGCTGGAAATCAAACCCAGGGTCTTATGCATGTGATGTAAGCACTCTACCAACTGTGCTGTATCCCTAACCCCTCATTGTCTCTTAATGTGCCCAGAATTCCATGTCTTAAAACAAGAAGCTTGCCTATATGACTGAATGATATAATGCTTTTTGCCCTAACATTCTTTGATTCTCAAGGACTAGACTCATTGTCAATAACAAGCTATGTGAAGAAAAAAGAAAGAAAAGGATTTCCATCAGAGGAAGTGACCAAGGGGGAGGACGATGGAGTTAGTTTCCACTTAAAATATTTTATCATGAAAAGCCAAGTCTATTATATGCACACATTTTTTTTAAAAAAAAATGCTAAGTTCTTAAGTTACTGAATAGGACAACAAAAATGCTAGATGTCCTTGGACTCTCCCATGTGTGGTTTCTTGGCTGTTTAGATGGAACCACTTTATATTGCTTTGCCCATGTAATAGACACTTATAAAATTCTCAGTTTAAAAAATTAACAAGCCTGAAACCATACTCCATAATTCTCAGTTTTGTAACCATTGATAGAAAATATTACAGTGATTTAATATGACAGGTAGACAAATGGTAAAAGAGATTTCACTAAATCTCTTCCTAATTCAGGGACAAAAGCGCACAAAGGAACTCCTGTTCCCAAATTTTCTTCTGTCTAAATGGCTAAGCACTGAATTCAAGAAAAATAAAGGGGAGGGGTAGTGCAGGATGAATTGCCTCCTCTTCTCCTTCCTAGGCAAAAGCTGCAGTTAGAAAAGGATAAATGCAGTATTTAACACTCAGCAACAATACCAGGATCTTGTTCAAACTTTGTCTCTGAAGCTTCTTGACCTTCCAATGATTTATTTATTCCACTCATGGATCATTAGAACTCCACTTAAAGATGAAATGAAATAGTAAATAACAGCATCTTTCATCTATAACCCAAATATTCCAAGTCTTTTCAAGAGACATTGCAAAAGGAATGAAGTATTAGCTTCATAGCCTTGTTTGCCTGTGTCTCACTTCTTACTCATACAGATGAAACACTGATTTTTTTTTTACAAACACTAAGGACCAACTTATTTTACATATATGCAATTCGCTCTCCATGATATTGATAGAAGACTAAAAATAACCCAACTGTTAATAACAACAAAGTTATTGAATTAGGCTAAACCTATACAGTACCATTCTATGCAACTAACTAAAAATTAAGAATGAATCTTCTTATTAGTACACATGTATGAGTGTGTGTGAGTCTGTTGTCCAAGCAGGTTTTGAGTTTAAATTTAAAGAATGTGCAACACATTTGCTACCATATGAGCAAAGAAAATATTTACATATGTCATAACACAAGACAAACACTTCCATTATGACCCAGTGCCTTTCATTCGCATCAGCATTTTTGTCTCCTGGACGTTCTCTACTTCTGTCTCCTTGTCTTTAGAGCTATCTGGAGCAGAACAGTCACCAGAATAAGGATGTTCAGAGTTTCAGAAGGCATCTATTCAAGTATAGCTTAGGGAAACAAAATAGATTTGTATTTGATCCACTATTGGGAGTTTCCAGGTGGGCCCAGCTGATTCTACAAGCCCTGGGCCCAGACCATGTTTGTTTGTAATGTCTTCTATACCACTAGTTTCATACACCATAAGCATCTTTTCCTCCACCACCATTACCACCACCATCATCAGTAGCATACACTGAGTTCTTTTTCCAATCAGTGGCTTTATATTTGTTACTTTACTTATCTCTCAGAACTCTACGAGATAAGAACTGTTATTGCTCTCTTTTTACAAGTGAGATTTAAGAAAAGTAGGTGACTTATTCAGAACAACACAACTTGGAAGGGTTGAGCCAGAACTGAAATCTAAGCAGTCTGACTCTAGAGACCTTGCTTTTGTTTACTATCTTAGGGCTCTCTCCAAGGCTCAGTTTCAGCTCAGGATGCAACACACATTATGCAAAGCTGACTGTCCTTTAAACAAAGCTGAATTCATATTGGCCCAGATCCTAACTCCAACACAGTGTGGCAATGCAGTGAACTAGAAAAGGATTTAGCTTGGAAATTCCTCTCAAACTAGCTTATGTTAAATGGTTTTATGTCAACCTATTTTGAAATGTTTTCTCAAAGCATCATTAATAATGCCACACAAAAACTTGATCTCATGGACGTAGAGAGTAGAATAGTAGTTACTGGAACCTAAGAAGTATGTGGGGAAGGGAGTGATGGACAGCTAATGGTGAAGGTGGGAGTGGGGAGCTGGATAGGAGGAACAGCTTCTAATGTTCTATAGCACAATAGCATAGTTATGCTTGACAACAATTATTCTATATTTCAAAGCCACAAATAGACAAGGTTTTGAATGTTCCTAACACAAAGAAGGGACAAATGTTTAAGATGATGAATATGCAGTCAGTACAATCTAGTCATCATACATTCAATTTATGTATCAAAGTGTCACATTGTACCCAATAAATATCTATAATTACTATGTGTAATTATAGATATAATTATAAAATATAAATATACTTTTATAAGAAATGATGCCACATAGTCATATACTCCACTCCTAAGAGCAACAAAACATTCACCTGCAAACATCTCAAAAGACTTCATTATTACTTTTCCAGCATCCTATTCATGGGACAAATAATTCCTTGGCTTTCTACAAAGACTCATAACCTGTGCTTGTCTAAATTTTACCAATCATTCATGACTCTAAAGATAAGAAAGGTTTTTCTTTCCCTCAAGTGAAATGATAGTACTGTTTTAGTCAGCTATTTCATTGCTGTGACTAAAAGATCTAACCAGAACAATTGTAGAGGAGGAAGAGGTCATTTGAGGGCTCATGGTTTCAGTGGTCTTTGTCTATAGAAGGCCGGCTCCATTCCCCTGGCTCAAGGTGAGCCTGAACATCATGGTGGGAAAGGGTAACAGAGGACAGCAGCTCACATCATGGTGACCAGGAGGCAGAGAGAGAGAGACTCCACTGTCCAGATACAAAACATATACTCCATAGCCATGCCCTCATTCCCACCTTCTCCAGCCACAACCTACCATTTCAATTAATCTCATCAGGGATTAATTCGTGGATTGTGTTAAGACTCTTACAACCCAATCATTTCTCCTCTGAACCTTCTTTCATTGTTTCACGCGTGGGCTTTTGGGGGATACCTCACATCCAAACCATGACAAGTATCTTCTTTATATTTCTTGTGATACATGTCATTCATTATCCTTCTCACCTAAGAGCCATATTATTCTTCCCTCATTTCTTTTGCCTTAAGGACATGTTTCATACCAAACTCAGCCTCCTGCAGTGCCTTGTTCATAGTAGGAATTCAGTAAACATTTTTTTTTTAAATAAAGAAAGAAAGGGGATAGCTATGTTGGAAGAACCATGAGAAGATCAACAGCAAGTTTTCTGGGAGAGACTGCCAGCTTGAGGAAATAGTCAGAAAGCCTCTGAACAATTTGGAATTGCTTCTTTACAAGTACAGTTACTCAGAAAGCATGATGCATGTTTTCATGCAACTTTGCCAAAGGCATGTGAAACTCTTCAAATGGATCTTTGTGGAGATCCACTCACAAATATGGAATTGTTTCAATGGAAGTACATGGAAATGTGACTAATAAACTCTCATGAAGTGTGTGGAATAAAAGAATTGTCTTCATATGTGGATATATTTTGGGACTACACAAGGAAAATAATGCTGAGCTGTGAGATTTCCCACCTACCTTACTTTCTATTCCAATAGCTAATTGTCAGACTTCCTTTCTTCTCAAAGGGATAGGTAAATCCTGTTTAGGTAGCACATGGCCAAATAATTTCCTTATTACTCAAGGAATATCACAGTATCTCTATGTCATCTTTGGATTCCTTGTGAGATACAGATTGAGTTGTTGTTTAGGACACCACTTTTCAGGGGTTGTTCATCACACTTCAGTATCTGAATATCAGCTTCATTTTTCTGCACACTTGAACATTGTACAACCATAGATTACAGAGCTTTTGGCATTGGCTTCATGTAAGGATATATGGCAATCAGAATATAAATATGTGTATGTATTATAGGAAATGTCCTCACTCCATTCAAAACATATGCTTCCTAATATTAAGGTACTATAAGGCCTGTGCTATTTGTGACACTGTTCATTGACTCTTCATAGCAAAGGACAAATGAAACACATAAGTGTCAACAAGGGGTTGAGAAAATTCATTGTGACATTCCTGCTCCCCAGAAAAAATTACTTCTTTAGTGAGGCCTCTGGATTCATTTTTGCTTGGTCTGTGCTAGACTCTGGCAAACTTTACTTCTGCTTTTCTAGGCCGGCTATTCTCCAGCTGACACATTCTTTCAGGAAGTGTTGACATTATTTCCATGCCTCAGATCCTAGGGACCTAGGAGATGTCCTGTATCTTCCCCTAATAGGCTGCTTTAAATAATCTATCCTTCATGACAAGAACATTAGCTTCTGCATACTATTAATTTCACCCATAGTGGATCGTCCAGTTCTTCTGCCTTTCTAAATAGCAGAGACAGGCAAGTCTATTTTTATGACTCTTAATTTTTTATTTTAAATTTCAACTCCTTTCCTACTTTCCTTCATATATGTCTGCAGAGCTGAAATTAATTATTATTCTTTGTTCTCTAGGAACCATCATTTTTCTCTTTGGAGAGCTCTCAGAACTCCTGTCTTTCATAAGCTCTTCCCAATTAAATAAAAGAAAAATTATCTTCCTTGTCCTAGCAACCAATTCTCATATTGCAAAAAACAATCCAATTTGGAGATATACATGCAAAACTTATCTAACATGTGTCTTATTAGGATGTCCATATTTCTATACTGACCAGAGAAGAAAGAGTAAAATATTTCAAATACATATTTATTTGCATAAAATTCTTGGTAGTATTTATACTAGAGACTGTTGGTTTAGCCAATCTCCCTAACACCTTTTCTCCATTTGGGAAGGCTGGAAAGCTCAGAGTTACACTCTCTATACCCCTCCCATTTTAGAATTCTGGGTTGATGCCTCATGAGAAATTTAGAAGGCAGGGGTGAGCAGAATATGTCTTCCTGAAAATTTTGGATGGTGCTGCTAACAAGCAAGCTCATGGAAATATGAAATTTAAAGTGGCCAACCAGAGTCCATTTTTAAGACTCCTGGGTCTGGAAGGGCAGTGTTGGCAGAAGATCTAATTTTAGCTTCTTATTTCTTAATTTAGCTCCAATATGATGGCTTCAGAGATTGTAACTGTATTATTCTGTTCAGTGTCGTTTTGTGTGTAATTCTAAGAGATCAAACTTAGACCTACTTCTTAGAACTGCTATAGATCTTGAAAATATCTAGCTCACCATATGAAATATCTTTCTGCTGTAAATACCTGGAGGTATTTCAGGTTACTCTACAAATGCTGATGGATGTTTTCCCTCATTGCTTATGTAAAAAATATGAGTTATAGTGTCTTCTATGACATATCTCTCTAAACAGCATTCCACCAATTTCTGCAATCTCATATCTCAGTATTCTTCCCAGTTCATTTTTTCTCATGACATCATCCAGAATTCATCAATTCTTCCATATTTCTGTGCCTTGGATATGCTATTAACTCATTCATATATTGTACCCCCTTCTTACCTCCTCCCTTACCTTCTTCTGCCCGTAGTTTAAATGTCTTTAGCCTGAAATCTTTTTTTAAAAATTTTTTTATTTTTATTTTTTCTCAAAAATTGCATTTTAATACATGTTATCAAACATAACAGAAAAAAACAAATTTTCAGAAGCTGTACACACTGTTCACTGAAAATATTTGTTGAGGCAAATAGAAAAAAATTGTTACAATCATAATTTTTCTAACTTTGCACAAAATTATAAGCAGATTAAATTTTTCATATTAAACACCTTTATATGCACTTTCAATGAACAGTATATATATATATTTATATATATTATTTATCAACCATCTTTACTATACCCATTCCCCTTTCCTGACCCCCGCCTCCTCCATGTCGCGTCCAGTGTTTCTCTATTTCTCTTATGTTTCCCATTCCCACCTCCCTTATTCATCAGCATCCACTAATCAGAGAGAACATTCGGCATTTGGTTTTTTGGGATTGGCTTACTCCACTTAGCATAATGCTTTCCAGTTCCATCCATTTGCCTGCAAATGCCATAATTGTATTCTCTTTTACTGCTGAATAATATTCCATTGGGTATATGTACCACAGTTTCTTTATCCATTCATCTATTGAAGGACATCCCGGGTTGCTTCCACAGTTTTGCAATTGTGAATTGTGCTGCTATAAACATTGAAGTGGCTGCTTTACTGTAGTGTGCTGTTTTTAAGTCTTCAGGCTATAGGCCAAGGAGTGGGATAGCTGGGTCAAATGGTGGTTCCATTCCAAGTTTTTTAAGCAGTCTCCATACTGCTTTCCAGATTGGTTGAACCAATTTGCAATCCCACCAGCAATGTTTAAGTGTACCTTTTTCTCCACATCCTCACCAGCACTTATTGTTGCTGGTATTTTGGATAGCTGCCATTCTGACTGGGGTGAGATGAAATCGGAGGGTAGTTTTGATTTGCATTTCTCTAATGTCTGGAGACGTTGAACATTTCTTCATATATATGTTTATTGATTGTACATCATCTTCTGAGAGGTTTCTATTCAGCTCCTTAGCCCATTTATTGATTGGATTATTTGGGTTTTTTTTTGGTGTTAAGTTTTTTGAGCTCTTTATATATCCTGGAGATCAGTGCTCTGTCTGATGTGCTTGTGGCAAAAATTTGCTCCCAGAATGTAGGCTCCCTGTTCACTTCATTGATAGTTTCTCTTGCTGAGAAGAAGCTTTTTAGTTTAAGTCCATCCCATTTATTGATTCTTGCTTTTATTTCTTGTGCCATAGGTGTCTTGTTAAGGAATTCGGGGCCTAATCCCATGTGATGAAGATTTGGACCTACTTTCTCCTCAATTAGCCGCAGGGTCTCTGGTCTAATTCCTAGGTCTTTGATCCACTTTGAGTTGAGTTTTGTGCATGGTGAGAGATAGGGGTTTAGTTTCATTTTACTGCATATGGATTTCCAGTTTTCCCAGCACCATT
>PVHX01023114.1:0-26450 GCA_004024805.1 Geosciurus inauris
CTGGTCCTGTAATAAACTTTTGAATATTCTAATCTAAGATAATTACATATAGATTTAGAAAGTCTAATTTTGTATTAAAATAAATTCTTTTTTCTTTTTCTATGTATATTTTCCATTAACTGTAGATCTATTAAGTATCAAATTCTGTTGCATGAAGACAATGAAAGGATTCGTTTGGGTGGATTTGATTGTTGAGGTAAATATAGTATGTGAAAATTAATCTTAAACTAAATTCAAAATTCAAGTTTCCCCAACCTACACTTACTCTCTAGATAAAAGTTTTAACTTTGGGCGTACTTCAAATTGTCTGGGGAACGTTTAAAAATACCATTTGCTGAATCCCACCCAGGGCAATTAAATCAGAGTCTCTGTAGGTGGAGGATTAGTGTTTCTCAGAATCTTCCCCATGGTTTCAGTGAGGATCATGGGCTGAGAACCACCACTCTCGGGTGTCAGAATTCAGAGGTAGTGAGATGGTGGCTAACTGCTACTTCATTCATTTGATCTAATTATCTAATCTAAGATAATTACATATAGATTTAGAAAGTCTAATTTTGTATTAAAATAAATTCATAGAATCTTCCCCATGGTTTCAGTGAGGATCATGGGCTGAGAACCACCACTCTCGGGTGTCAGAATTCAGAGGTAGTGAGATGGTGGCTAACTGCTACTTCATTCATTTGATCATTCACCATGAAAACATGTATATAAAGATCCATGAAATAAAGTATTTTGAGAAATTCTAGAGTAGACAGGAAAATAACACAAAGCCTTCTTTCTGCAGAAACTGAGTCTTGTTCAGGGAGAAAAGATGGGGGAAATGTTACCTTAAAAGATATTGAATTTTTTTGGGGGGGTACTGAGGATTGAACCCAGGAGTACTCGACCACTGAGCCACATCCCCAGCCCTATTTTGTGTTTTATTTAGAGACACAGTCTCACTGAGTTGCTTAGCTCCCTGCCCTTGCTGAGGTTGCTGAGGCTGGCTTTGAACTCTAGATTCTCCTGTCTCAGCCTCCCAAAGTGCTGAGATTACAGGCATGTGCCACCCCACCCAGCTAAGATATTGAATTTTTAAAAAATAAAATCACCTAAAAAAACCTGCCTAAATAGTGTAGGTTATTGATATTGATAATTGAGAATTCTTAGAAAAATCATTGGAGACTTTTGATCATGATCTGTTATGTTTTGCAAGAAGGAAGTGGATATAGAGAATGAAATTATATAATTATTTTGATCAAAAGTTAAATGAGAGATTACTGACAAAATGAGACTCTAGAGGCAGTAGATGTTGAGAATAGCACCGAAGCAAAATCTAGAGATTTTATGAATTCAAGACCAGTGGTGAGGAGTGAAACCTCTGTCTGATACCCAACCCTGACTTTCTGGGATTGTGGTTTTTATTAAGCTGGTTTTCATCACTATAATGAAATACCCAAGGTAAGCTGACCTTTTGAAGAACAAGGTTTACTTAGTTCATGTTTTAGGAGGCTGAAAATCCAAAACTCACGATGTTGGCTTTGATTAGGGGCCTCTTTCCCCTTTGACTGTATCACCTCATGGCTAATGGCAATAGGGAAGCATGTGTGGAGGAAGAAATCACATCAAACAGGAAGAGGGAGGATGGGGTGGAGCCAGGCTTCCGCTGGCTGTTACTATAACTTTCTGAGAACTAAGAGCATCCTGGTAGAAATACCTCAGTCCCTTCTGAGAGCCTGTACCACCGACCCAACAACCTCCTACTAGGCCCAGCCTCTTACACGTACGGGTCGTCTCCTAACACCTCCAAAGTGGGGAACAGCGAGATCCACCTAAATGCACTGAAACCATAGCACGCTCTGAATATCCAAGGACTGGGAAATGTGTGGAGAGAAGAGAGACATGTACTTGAATGTGTTGGGTTTGAGATGTTGGTGGGATATCAGATAGATGTCTGGCAGGCCACATGGGGTGAGATAATGCTTTAGGAAAAACCTTGCAGAGACAAAAGCCAGGAGCGACAGAGAAGCATCTGAGAGAAGGTTAGAAAATTAAAGGAAAGAGAGGTGATCCTTAGGAATTGTGTGCATTCTGGGACAAAAAGAAAAAGACTGTGAAAAGACTGTCAGAGATAAGAGAGGTCAAGGAAGCTGGGAGAACTGAGTTTAAGATAGAGGTGATCAATAATGTCAAAAATCAGAAGAAGTTCAGAATTAATCCTGAGGAAAGGCCACGAGTTTGATAACTAAAGAGCCTTTCAACAGGAAAGTTTGGACATAGGGAGCCAAACTGAAAGTAGCTGAGTGGTGAACATCAGGCAGTGAAAATGGGCTATTCTTTAAAGAAACATAACCTTTAAAAGAAAAGAAATGACTAGACAGTGATAGATCAGTAGGGCTATAATGTGCTTTTTAATGGTAGGAATAAAATGAATTGCTTCTTTGCAAGAAACTTGTGGAAAGGAGGGCAGTAGGTTTTTCTTAAAAGATAAAAGAAGTTAGCTAGCTGACTAAAACTCATTTGGGAACCATGATCTTCTCACCACATCTTTTTCTTAAAAGAGTCCTTAGATGAAGTTGACTAGTGTGGCTTGGTTAATATTGAATTTCAGTTGGACAGGCAATTCAAATTCATAGTAAAATAAAATGACAAGGCTGATGTTAAAGGAAGTTTATTTAAATACTGTTAAGAAGTAAGAAAAAAAGAGGCAAAACTAAATATTTCATATTTCAAATATAGACATTTATAAACACATTACAAAGCAGAATGCAAAAAGCAAAAACATATAGTATGAAAATATTAAACATCATAAATTATTCATAAACCAATAAAATTAAAGTATTAAAATAACAAGCAACATACCAGAATTGCTTGTGGAAAATCAAGGAAATTTAAAATCAAGGAAATTTAGTTAGCTAAGAAAATTGAAGGCAAAAATTGATTTTATAAATTTGTAAGTCAATGAAAAAAATTTCATTCAATCCATTTTGTTGTAATTTTTATTACTGCTAAAAAACTCAGCTCTTCACTGGTCAAGGAAATGCTATAGAGGAAGCTGGAAACTATTTGTACATATTTTCTCTTATTCATTCATCTTCAAATAATTCTACTTTTTGTTTGATAATTTTCAGATATTTTATTACCTTTTTGTCTTTACAGGATCTTCAGTCTTTTCATTTAAATTATAGCTATAGTTTAAATTTCAATTTTGTTTAAATATTTGCATTTTGTATATATCATGTTCGATTTTATTTTGTGTTCTGGAGGATGTCTGTGTGAAGTTACCTCCCTTGATTTCAATATTTATTATTCAAATGATACCAGAGTGGGATGATGATGATGATGATGATGATGATTTGGTACTGGGGTTTGAACTCAGGGGCACTCAACCACTGAGCCACATCCTCAGCCCTATTTTGTGTTTTATGTAGAGACAGGGTCTCACTGAGTTGCTTAGCGCCTCGCCATTGCTGAGGCTGGCTTTGCAATCGCAATCCTCCTGTCTCAGCCTCCCAAAGTTCTGGGATTACAGGCGTGCACCACCGCGCCCAACTAGGATTATTCTTAAGATATCGTTTTACTTATTATGTCAGGCTATGACCTCTTTAGGATTGTAAATCCTGTGTCACTTAGCTTTTATGTATAACTTGAACAATTAAATAATTGATTTTAATCATGCTACAGAAAATTTCAGAATATAAAACAATATTATATAAACAAATTTACCACAAATCTGTAGTCTAATTTTGGTATCACATGGTTGAATGTTGAAAGACCAAAATCCTGTATTGAAATCATTAAGTTACATTATTGAAAATATCAAAGCACTTGATTCTTACAATAATGGTTAACATTCTTAGTGAGGAGTCTTATACATGAGGAACTCCACTGTAAGGTGGTACAAATTTTACATATTACTCTGTAATAGTGATTTAGTTAAAATGACCCTATTGTAAAGTAACAATTTTATTGAGGTTACAAAGTTGTATAATAGAGAAGCAAATTCACTTGCCATTTAATTTTTTTTTCTTTGCATTAAACTGAGTTGCCAGATGGTCACAAGAAAGCATATTAATATTGTTTAATTGTGTTTTTATTCTTTGAGTTGTTTCTGAGATTTAAAAAATATGATCAATTAACATGCTGTATTATGTTTTATTTGGAGAAAATTATTTGTTTAATTACTATACCTTTGAAACTATTGAATTTAACACATGATGGTAAATTATATATATGTAAAAGCAATTCTATTTCAAGAGATCCACTTTAAATAATTTAATATGTTGCTTTTGGTACAGAAAACTACAAAAAGTTTGCATTTTGTGATTTGATTTGCAGAGTTTTAAATTTTATTTATTATGCTTCTAATTTCATTTAATTTTTGACATTTATCTGTTTATGTGTCCACACACACACGTATATGCAGGTGGTCTGACTCTACACTTCTTAAGTTTTATTCTGCCAGAATAACATAATTTCCCTTTGTTTCTTTCTGAATATCATTCATTCTTCAAAATACTGTCTAAACCCTGCCTGTGCTCTCCATTTTCTCTGACTACCGTGACTAGGATTGTGTATGTATGAGATAATTGTGAAGGCCCTCCTCATAATTTCAGCATGCTTTATATATATTAAGCTAATAATTAATTTAATAATAACATTAAGCCAAAAAGTCTTATGAGGAAATAGAAATTTAGATACCCCACTACATTCTACATTTTCTTCAAATGTTTTGTTTACAACCTTGATATCTTTAGTTTTCATTTTCACTTTGTGACTAATCCTGACTCCTCTTTAATTTATTATCTTAGCTCCTTTTTGGGGGAATATCTTCACTCTTTAATACTTGTTTCATCAATTTACTAAATATGTACTTCCTCCTGTTTAGTTCTTGAAATATATACTGCTTAAATATTTTTATTTAACTTTTATGTCAACAATCAACTAAAGTTATTGAGAACTGGGTGCTTTTTGAATCAATCTTTATTAATTTGATTTCTAAACACCTTTTGTAAAATGAAGTAAGTGCAACAGAAATAAGCAAAAAATCCACATTTCATGTCTTACATTTTATATGGGAAAGTGTTAAGATTTAAAAGAAATGTATTTATGATAATGTTGAATATATAATCTTAATATTTCCAGGTAACTTGTGTTTGTATTTATACATAAAGAAAGACTTTAATAGTAGTGAAATATAACTTAATTTTGAACTTTTCAAGCAATTAAAACTTTTCAAGTTCACGCTACTATATTTTCTCATGAATGTGATAACTTGGGAGAGTAGTTGACTGCCATTGGAGTCCTTGTTCATCTACAAGAAAACTGACATTCAGAGAAATATAATTTGACCATAATGATTTGACCATTATTACTTAATTGATTAGGGAGACAGCACAAATAAAATCTAGAGTTTTCTAATCCACTGTGTCCCAAAATATTTGTTTCCTGCCCACTCCCAATATGTTGTCAACCCTTTTTTTTAGTAATAAAATTAAATTACCAGAAAAAAATTAAATAAGGTAAGCAAAACACAAGTCCAAATTTGTTATTATTAGATTCAGCAGCTATCAAATTTCTTTTGTACATTGCTATAAGAGCTCTACGGGCTCTAGGACCTGAACCACAGTTGGAGTATTTGTGTCAATCACAACATAGCTCTTTCTAAGAGAATCATCTTCATCCAGAATGTCTGATCCAAATCCTTGCATTTACACTTAGGATCTCTGTCCTCCACTATTTACAGCTAATGGACTAGGACCAAAAAATAGTCTGGCCAGCAATCTATGAACTTTGTAAACTGGCTGGAAAACATGAGCTGAGCCCATCTCTAGATTTTGATGTAATATATGAAGAAAGATTTTTTTGTAACACTCCAAGATTTTGCACATGTTTAAAATAAGAGCAGAAAAGTAATCCGTGAAAGCTGGCTGCATCAGGGCAGAAACAGGAACATGTACAATATAGCTGAGTCATATTAACAGTGGATCACTAAAGATTGAAGAACTGCTGATACTGAAGTACATAAAGCTGCCACGACTTTATAATTACCTCCAATTCCAGTAGCCCTAAGCCCCAGGCATGAAACAGCATTTTCTTTGAATGTCCTAAGATACAGATCCTGTACTTCCTTCATTGTACGTATATATCTTAGCTGGCATAAATGAGCCTCTGAATTATTCAAGAAACTTAGCTTAACCAAGACTTAGTCCCAGGCTTTTCCAAATGTATCAAATAAGCTTATTTCAGAACCAATAGATGCCATTGTGAAATACAAGTTTCACAATATAAGTCTTCTACATCTCTGTAACAAGACTGCAAAGCTAACTGATTTGATCTGGTGGAACTACCTGTTTGCTACTAAAAATCTATCTCCTATCTACCTACCTTGTTTTTTTATTTATTTGTTTCCGACTTACTCTCCTCAAATATTGATTTAAACATTTTGCATAATTAATTACAGTGTAATTTTGCTCAAGGAAAGAATCCCTTAAAATTTATACCAAATTATTACAATAAGATGAGCTTCCACAATTCAACTAGCTTCTGTGTGGTCCCTGAATTGCAGAACTCTGTAGAACCAAACCTCACTATTTACTGGACCAGATATGTGTTTTAAGCTGAACTAACCCAGACACACATCATGTAATAGTGGCTTCTGGAATTAACCCAGAAATCAAACGTGCGGGTATGAGATTGGGTGCACTGTGATTTCAAAACATGTTTTATTGCTTTGATTTTTTTTCCTTTCAAATGTTAAGTGTTTTATTATTTTTAACTCCTTGGCTGTATTAAAATAACATATTTGTTTTGTTGTAAAAAAGTGTCTTTTATTCCAAAAAATGGAAACATAGCTTCTTTTCCTTTATTCTTCAGTATATTCTAAATTTTAAATTACTGATAAATTAAATGGTTTGTGTCAGATGTTAACAATATGTGGTCTTAGATTAAAACAAGCTCCATGTAATCTTATTGAGCCAGTAGGTCATAGAAATAAGAGAAAATGTGTTTGAATCACAGGAGAGAAGGGATGTTGGATGGGTCTGTAAAACACTTTCTGTTGTAGTATCAGCTGATTGATAGCAGTGATTCTCAGAAGGGTTCCAACATTATGCCTTTTAAAAGCTGGAGATTAGTGCAACCATGGTGAACAGCACAGTGACATTCTGGCAAAGAAAAAGGGTCAGGGCTGGCAAAATGTGGCAGGTGTCAAAATAAAAGGTTAGGCTCTGTGCCTGGGGACCCATCTGTCAGATAGAAGTATGATAAGGCAATTAATGTATTTATTTATGTTGCTCATGACAAGCCATGTATTCCATAAAAATGATCAATTTAAGCATTCTTAACTGTTCTCTTGAAATTAGAATTAATATAAAAATAAAATGTTCAAGATGAAAAGTGAGATCTAAGAATAAAATGGGTTTTTATATATCCAAATAAAGTTAATTTTGGACAATTATAGTAGTTTGCATAGGAAAATTAAAACAAGGAAATAAAACATCTTGACAATGTGGAGTTTGAATTTAGACATACAAAATTGGTGTTTATGTTACAAGACAATTTTGGCTGCACTCCTCATTAATTCAACATGCTTTATATTCATTAAGCTAGATTTCATAATATAATAATAAAATCAAGACAAAAAATTATGAGAAAATAAATTTAGATACCCGGGCTATATGTTCCACCCTTTCTTAAAATGTTTTGTTCACAAATTTGTCATCATTATAGCTTTCATTTTCACTTTGTGACTGATCCTGACTCCTCTTTAACATATTTATGATTTATTTAGCTTTTTTACTACTTCTGCTTTACAATCTATTTAAACTAGAATATTTAGATTTAATTCATTAGCGATCTAATTTTTACAGATAAAATAAACTCTCATAAGCTTCAAAATATCATGTTATTTTACAGGTCAATAAAAATCTAACCCTGAATTGTGAAAGAAATGTGATTTCCTGCAGTCCAAAGTCTTATGCAACAACTGATCCTCCCCACACTTTACAGTGAATAAATATAAAAGCTCTTAATCATTATGATTCAGTAAGTGAAGCATACATCTTATAGTAACCCCAACATTGGAAGAGGAATAACTTGTACGTCAATAGTACATTGTACTAAACAGAGGTAAAAATCAAGTTTTTAATTGTAGGATAAAAGCTAGCGTGACTGTGTTATTGCTAAGTTGTGTGTTCTGGTTGCACAGTGATGAAATTTAACAATGAAGCCACTGCAATAGTTAAGGAGGTCATCTGACTTTAGAAGGAGCAGAGGTATTATTTTCGGTTGTTTCATTTTCTTTATGTTGGGGTAGCATTTGTGCCATCATCACCACTTTCCATCTGTTAAAAAGACATTAGTTAAAACCCTGGCTTTTCTTCCCAGGGTTCCCTTCCAGCCTGAAACATATTAGTCTTAACCTACCTTCCATTAGTCACATGAAGTTTTTCCTGGTACAACAGCAGAGGCGGAGTCAATGAAGGGAAAGTCAGTGAAAACACACAAAACACAAACTTTGTTATATATTTCATTCAGTTGCTTGATATATGATTTACAAAGTGTATCTGAAGTTTAATTAGAATTAACCGCTATTTAAAATTAAACCCACTCCTTCCTTCCTTTCCTGATTCAAAGTTCCATATTGTTCCTATTGCTGGTTTAATTTCATTTGAACTTCAATCTTCTAAATTAGCTCTGTTTCCTCCCTGTTTATTTTCATTTGCCTAGATGTACTTGCAAATGCATCAGGCAAAAATTTAAATTTCCTTATTCACCATTCTGTATGACTCTTTAAAACATAGGACATGCTAGACAATAAAAGTAATAATTTCAACAGAACATCAAGATGCTACTCATTTTGCTATGGAGCTGTAAAAACGACGCATCAAATGGAAGGTAAGATTTTTTTTAACTTCTTGACAGTGAGAATTACCCATTATAAATTAGTTATTTCATAGTATATATTGTATCTTTATTTGGGAAGAAAACATGCAATAGGGTTTGTTTTATAAAAAGTAGCATCAATTTAAATTCTAATTTAATTTTTTCCAGAAGCATATGAGAAAATTTTTGCTGGACATCCACTCACTTCAGTTTAACCATTTGAAGAAATTTTGAAAATTCTGATGCTTTTTAAAACTCTCCTTTTTCTCTGGCATATTGAAAACTTGCCTTGATCTATCATCACAGGTATGCTATCATGTCTCCCCTTAACCAGATAAAACTTCATACAAAATTCTTTATTTTCTTTTTTTTTAAATATTTTTTTAGTTGTAGATGGACACAATGTCTTTATTTTATTGCTGTGTATGTGGTGCTGAGGATCAAACCCAGGGCCTCACGCATGCGAGGCAAGCGCTCTACCGCTGAGCTACAATCCCAGCCCCAAAATTCTTTATTTTCAAGCTTCACACTTATAATATTATTTTGGAAAAGTAATCTCTCATTTGTCATTTTTTGCAATCCATAATAATAATAAACAACATGAGTAACTTGATTATTTTAACAAAGGATGAAAATTATTAGTAAGATATGTTACATAAAGTATGCAGGTGCAATTTTATTTCTTCTTGTGAAAAATGCTGTTACTTTCAAAAGTGCTATTGTTTTCAAATGGTTGGAATATGCTTCCGCCAACTATCGAATGATATTTTTCATCAGCATTAAATAATTTGGATCTCATTCATTCTCGAGGCATCATGCTATGTCAAACACTTTGTTTCTTTTATAGTGTACAGATTTTTTTTTATTTTTTGAATTGATCCACCACTCATACAATACAAGGTAAGTACTATATTATTACCATTTCCAGATGAGGAAACTTGGCACAGAGAGGGTAAATAATTCTTAAAATGGGAACCTATCTCATTTTTGTAACAGAACTTCTATGTACTTATTGCTCAAACCAGAATGCTGAAGAACCACAGTGAAAGTGTGAAAATTGTTCTGAAAGGTAAGAAAAATAAATGAAGAAGCAGCGAAAGCAAACAGTCTCAAAGAGCAAAGAAATTTGTCAAGAGCCTAGCACAAGGGTTTTAAGATGAATGTGGCAATGAAATACAAGTATGAAACATGACTAGGAAACAGTGCAAAAGCTCAAGATAGAAAAGGAGAGGAAAAATAATGGAGATGTGTTGAAATAAGCATAAAAGGTTTCCTGGGTCTCTAGCACGATAATTTGCACAATTTTGAGAGAATATTTTCTGTATTAATTTTCAATATAGAATACAGGGGCATCTGTTTTTAGAAGTAAAGATGTCACTGACATTCATGATTTCATGATTTGTCAAGTGAATAGCTCAGTATGTCAGGAGGGCATTGTTGAATGATGGTTTAGAGGGTGGACTTGTAGACAACCAGGAACTCCAATCCTGGCTCTCCAACTCCTGTTATGTTGGCAAGGGTGGATCAGAGCCACCTCCTACTAAATCATAGTTGCTGACTACCACATCTATTTTCAACATCATATTCAGTGATGTCACACTGGTAGACTGAAATTAGAAAAGATGACATTATTTATAACATCACAATTGGCAAAAACTAAATCAGGCAAATCAGGGCTTTATTCCTCATGTGCTAGCTCACCAGCCCACCCCTGGACCCTGGGCAAATTGCCTAACCTTTATGAGCTTTAGTTATTTTCATCTGAAAAGAAAAATAGAGACAATAGATTTGTATAAGATTCTGTAGACTTTTCAATCGATTATATATTTCACATGATTCCTGCTACATAGTAAATATCAATAATGGAAGCACTCTAGTAATTTAGTTTGGCCTATTATACAGAACATCAAACAATTTTGCATTTCTAACACACTAGAAAGCATTTAAATTAGTTCATCGAAATTCTAAGACAGTAGGATTTGTAAAATTATTTTACTGACTATACAAATTGAATGGTTTCTCCTAAATATTATTAGCATTATTAAAAGAAGATAAACACTTAATAATACTTATATTGTAAATTTCTTCTGTATTTTTGGGTTAGAAAAACTTCTTAGTTTCCTATAGTAACTCACATATATATAGAAGCTTAAGGGCACCTCTTGTGGGTATTAACCCACTCCCCGAATTAGATTAAATCCATGGCTTCAGTTCTTCAAAACTTCTTGATAAGTTAATATGAAGTCTGATGCTGGCTATATGCCCTGATGTTCAGAAAGCTCTAATAGAATATTCTAAGCCAGAGGCCACTGTGTCTATCATGATGACAGGCAGTATGTATAACTTGAAACTTTAAAAGGTAGGCACTGCAGGAAATAAGGAATTTAAGCAAAGATTAAACAGTCTATAAATCACCCCTGCTTAGTTGCCTAGCTAAAAACTCTTTCATCTAGGTACTCTTCAATATGGATTATTTGTTCTTAAGATCCTTCTTCATTTCCGTTATTGGAATGTAATTTTTTACAATATTTAAAAATAAGTTATATATACACATTTTCCATTACCATTTACAAAGTGTGAAGATCATTTTATTGTCAAAAATATTCTAAAATCTATTTAAGTAATTTTGTGGTATTGAAAGAAATTACTGAAGTTAAATTGAATTCTAAGTCACTTTTTTACTTCAAAGACTTTATGCTAGATTGTTGCAAAGATAAAAACAAATCTTCCTAACCTTGTATGCAAACACTTTTGCAACATGACTTTGCTGTTGCTTTCGTCAGGAACTAAAGTTTATTTCACTTCCTCTTCAATCTGAATTTTGCTAAGCAACTTGCATTGCCCAATATGAAATTAGCAAACCTGATGAAGCAGCGGTTTGACAAACAAGCACAGCAGAACTTGCTGTCTTCCCTGCCCTGAGACCACTGTGTAAAGAAGCATGAGCTAGTTACAGAAAGGCTAGAGAATGGTGAATGGAGATGAGCCATATTGGTTGTGGCAACCTGGACCAAACACCAGATGCATGTCTGAGTTCATTCTGGACCATTCAGCCTTAGATAACCTGTGGAATGACTAGATAACCAATTTATCACCCACATTCTCATGAGAAAAAAATTACAATATTTGTTTTAAACCAGGGGTCAGCAATGCCCAAGGGCTAAATCTAATACTTATATACTTTAGTATATAAGTATTAGACCAAAGGATGTTTTGAAAATAAAATCTTATTGGAACACAGCCACATTCATTTGTTAATGTATTGTCTAAGGCAACTTTCAACTGCAGTGGCAGAGTTGAATAGTTATAACAGAGATCCTATTTGAAAACCCTAAAATAGTTACTGTTTTCCTGTTTACAGCAAAAGTTGGCTAACTCTTGCATTAGGCCTCTAAGAGGTGGGATGATTTGTTAAGCAGCAATAAATAATAATTACACAAGCTTGTTTTCCAAAGGGGAATATGTCTCATTTCTTATTAAACCAATAAATTACCATGCTCATGAAAAAATATGCATTTTTGTCAGAATCAATAATCTTTTTCATGACAAAAGCATTTACTATTCAGTTTGCATTTATAAAGCACAGTTATATAGACTGCTGATCCTACACCAATATACATTCTTCCTTTTCCCATATTAATATAATTGGAGCTGGGCATGTATCTACGCTTTCAAGAATTGATTTCTGAGCTTCTGTGTTTGCTCTGTGTAACCATAAGGCTGTTTTCACTTTTGAAATATGAAGGGAAGTGATGTGTGCGTTTCTTGGTCTTTCTCCATGTTCTCTTCCCTCCCCACTAACTGGAACCTATAGCAACCTGACTTTCCATTCAGATAAACAGAACTTCCCATAGAAAGAAGGAGCACACTAAACTCATCTAAATAACTTACTGGAACCTTGTAACTTAAAAACAATAGGAAGCAGAGACTCCCCCAAAATTTAGAACACCCATCTTGGGCTATTAACATGAGAGAGAAACAAAGGCATAGAATTATCATTGGGTATCATTTTACAGTAGATAATCTTTTATTTGCTCAAGATTGGACTCTAATACTTGAGACACTACTTCTCTGGGAATGGGGAAATCTAAACATCAGTATTTTTTCTTCAAGAGTACTCCACTATTAATGTTAGCTAAAAGAATATTTAATAACATAGAAAAATAACCATTAGTTAGGATATCCTATCTAATTCAGTGGTTTTATGCAATATGCTTTGGCACAAAAATGATTTAGTTGGTAAAACATTGGATGTTGAGTCAAAACTTTAAAGTACTTTGATAAACTTTGCCCCAATTTTCTGAGTTGGCCAGAGGCTAATCACTTACAGTAACTGTGATTTTTCTTTTACTAGATAAAAATATACAACTCCAGATAGTTGAAGCAGGAATTTTGAACATTGACCTTTCTAATTCCTACTTTTTCCAAGTAAGAGAGTTGCAATAACTGGTGATTGCCCTAGGCATATGTCATTTTAGTCCCAAGAAATGCTTATATACCAACGTAGTGCCTTAGGTAATTTAATGGGAAAAATAATCAAGGTAAATCTTTGGCATTTGGATAGCTAGGGAGAGTTTTCCCTTGAAAAGACCCATATTACCTCCATCTTAAAGTAATTACAAAAATATTAGGAAAGAGGATTTTAGTTATATTCTGAACACTCACTCAATGATTGCCAAGAGGGAACTTGTTAAGTGTGCAAATCTGAGTACTGTTCCCATTCATCCAGAGGTTCTGGGGGACTTGGGTGGACCCCTATAACCTCATATATAATTCCACCATAGCTGATTCTAAAACCTTGATCTTTGTTGGGAAATCACAGCCACCACAGAAATCAAATCCAGGTACAAAAGACTCAGTTCCAGGAATTGTAGAAATCTAGATAAGGAAAATAAATCTGGGAGTAAAAGACTTATAGTTTCCAAGTGGAAAGCTTTCAGGTTTTAGAATATTATTTTAAGACCAATTTGTTGATAAATAAGGAAGTATTCCTAAACACAACTATAAAACTGAAGTTGGCTTGTTTTACCTGTGAGCTTCCTGCTCAGCCTTCAGTGACTAGTTTAAAAGTAACTCCTTTGGAAGTGATACTAGGCGTCCCTGTTTTGTACTCTTACTCCATAATTTCTGGATCAGAGCAGGCAGCACGGTGAGTTTAGTTATCTAATTGCCTGTCTTCCCTGCTGTACTAAATGCTCCGTAAGGAAAGAAATTGTCTCTTTCTTGCTCACCAAAATATTCCCAGAGCTTATTAGGATGCCAGGAATACACCAGATGTTTAAGAAATATTTGTTGAAGAAATGAAACTCTGAGTGGAAAATAGCTGGTTGATTTTCCCAGCATACGGAATGGGCATGAACAGTAATGAGACCAGGTGAAACTGCCTGCAGGTTGTTCTTCCAGCAAGCAGTTAATGGCTTAAGCAGCACAGACCCAGAGGTGCATTCAGAAGATGGGCCACGTCCCCTTATGGTATGTTAATTTGGAGGAAAGATGAGAAAAGTGGTAGATTTGAGTGAAGGGCCACGGACTAGAAATAAAAGCCCTTATTCAGACTGATTCCCCTGCAAAGACATACATAGCTTTGGGGAAGGGATTTGAACCACTTTGATTTTCTGTTGTGGAATATAATTGCTGTGGTTATTTTTCTATGTTATTAAATATTCTTCTAGGTAACATTAAGAATAGAGTACTCATGGGGAACAGAGCTGGTGTTTAGATTTTCCAATTACCAGGGAAGTAATCTTCCCAGGTATTAGAGTCCAAACTTAAGCAAATAAAATCACAATTGAATTAAAATAGAATCCAGCGCTCCACGATTATGTTTGAAATGCATGTAAAATATGTTATTTGCCTGCTTTCAAATGTGAGTTTGGGGGTTTTGTATATTCCAAAAGTGAAAGTGGAAATTAAAAAAAATCCAAGATTTTAGAGTAGGAACTGAGAAGATCTTGTGAAGCAGGTTCCAACATAGGCCAAAAAAGGTCAGTCAGTCCTAGCCAGCAGCTAGACGGCTGCATGAAATGAGCAAAGTAATTTACTCTTTCTTTACCTGGATCTCATTAGTAAAATTAGGATGAAATAATTTATAAGGTTGCCATTAGCTTTAAAACTTTTATGAGTTCAGAGCCTTTAAAAAGATGGTGTCTTCAGCAGAAAACACCACTGTGAATATTTTTTTTCAATATTCCTTTTACCTATAATGGAAGCAAGTTAAAAATAATCGGCCTAATGTTCACAAATCCATTAAATATTTACTGGTCACTCTCTTGATGACCATTTTGATTCAATACATAGCATATATAAATCATCAATATTTTCAAATTCAAAAATGCACAGAAAGGAATTTTATAGCTTCTGTGATGGCTTTGAAGTAAAGTGTGATTTACCTCCTTGTTTGTGTAAGTGTTTTTGTGCTTATCATTTATCAGTAAGCCTAGGACTCTAGGTACAATATTACATATGCATGCTAAGTGCTTAGTTTATCATTATAATTTTCCTCTTGAATTGCAAATTGTGTAATGTACATCATTTAACTTTTTCTAGGATTCCCCTGTTTATTTTTAGGATGTTAGTGTTCGGAAACAACTGAGAGAGAAAAAAGTACTCTCCATGCCATGTGATATGCTAATACTAAAAATAAAATAAGTGCTATTCCCCTTGAGGGAAATATAATTAAAGATAAAGGGGAGAGATATAGAGAATAATGATATTTGTTTATACATAAGTAATGTGATAATACTTGTTTATAATTCTGTGCATTTTTCTTATTTTTCTTAAATCTATGTCCCCACTACTACTTTCTATTTTTTCATAAAATGTTATTATTTATTTGTGTACTTAATCACATATTGCCATCTTCATTATTTGTAGTTTAGCCAAATATTCCTAGAATGGTTCTCTGTACGTGTTGCACAGTAAAAAGTTGCTTCCCAAGCTCAATGAGAAGATACCTTCAGTAACCTACCCAGAAGAAGCATTTCTACCTCTGCTTCTTATGCAGAGTATGTGTGATGCAGCTGTAGTCACCCAGATGTTACACAACATCTTCTTGGAAGATTTGTCCATACTGTGCAGACCAAAGGAAGCGCTGCCTTTTCATCCAACTTCTGAGCAACCTGTGTGAAGCTATCTGAAGCTATTATAGCCATCTTGTGAGGCTTGGAAAGTAACTGACACACTGAGGATAGCAAATAAAGAAGACTGAAAAACCTGAATTTTTGGTGAAATTTCATGAGCTTATGAATTAACCAACCCTTTACAACCTTGTCTATGTGGAAGAATTCTTGACATGTGACATAATACATTTTCCTTATTGTTTAAGCCACATTTATTTGGGTCTTCTGTTTCTTGTGGTTGAAACCAGTATACTCATCATGCCAGTATGCATACATATTAACACTCTATTCTTGTGGATCCTGCTTAGTCTAATTGTTAAATAAGAATAAACTAATACACCAACCCTTTTCCATCTGAGACAGATGATCACAGATCTCAGCATTACCCCCAAACATATAATAATAATGATATCTATAGCTTACAATTATTAAGTACTTGCGATGTATGAAAGGATCATTGTGCTGTTGGCTCTACATATTTTATTTAATCTACACTAAAAATCTCTAAACCAGAGTCATATTAACTCTCTTTAAAATGCAAAAAAAAAAAAAAATGTGGCAGAGAGATAATAAGTAAACCTGTCAAGATCCTACAATTAATAAGTGAGTATATTCAAGGTCTGTTTAGAACCAGTTAGCGATCATTATATGTCTTTTAATGCAAATGTATATTTGGGATATAGGTTATATATGGGCCTTCAGCTGCATGTAGCATTAACATGAACAAAGCAACATATCATATTCATGCTCTCTAAGATTTTCATTCATATTGTAGCTCTGTGTATGGACTATGATAGTAGTTTGTATGAATGGAGTGAGATATACATGTATACACATATATGTATATTTATGTGAGATACATATGTGAGATATAGATGTGGGATACATGTATATGTGAGGTACATATTTGTGTGATATATATGTATATCACATGGTAAGTCAAGGAAAAATATTTAAATGTCACCCAGTAATCTTGTCACTACCCTACACTGAGGAAATTTTACTACATATTCACTAGTACTTTCATAATACCAGCAAAATTACTAAACAAAATTAGTTAAAATATGCCATACTTCCTTGGGCAATACAGTGTTTCTATATTGAAAAAAAAGTGAAGAAAAACGGAAAGCTGACAAGTTGAATCATAATATGTCATTTTAAAAATTACTATTTTTTTGGATTGAGAATCTAAAGATGGCATAGTTAAGTATGACCTCTAGACCAAATATAAGGGTCTACAGTAAATAAAATGTAATGAAATTATTGAAACTTACTTTCTCTAAATAATTTTATCAGGAACTCATGATATGCCTTACTCTACTTAGTGGACATGTGCTTTAAAACTGATTCTAAAATTTTACAAATTGTTTTATTACATAATTTTGATGCATAAAATAATACATGTAATTTTCATAAAAGTAATGAAGCATGAAAAGAAATCAGACAAAAGGTAGAAAATTACCAGTATCACTGAGGCTGGGTCTATTCCCTTCCCAAATCTCATCCTCCTGCTACTCCCAAAAGGTAACCAGTATTCTGGATGTTGGTGTTATTTGTTCTTTAAAATGTATTTAAAACATATTTTTAAATGTGTTTATCTCATCCAGGTGTGGTAGCACATGCCAATAACCCAAGTGATTTCAGGAGGCTGAGGCAGGAGGATCACAAGTTCAAATAGCCTCAGCAATTTAACGAGACCCTAATCTCAAAATTGAAAATAGGGAAAGAAAGAGCTGTGGATATACCTTAGGGTTAGAGTGTCCCTGAGTTTAATCTCCAGTACTCCAAAAAAATTAATAAAAATAAAAACAAATGTAACTATCTCTGGATTTTGAACTTCATAATACTATATCATAGTCTATGTTATCTGCAACATGCATTTTTCAGTCAAGCCTGTGTTTCTTATATTCATCATGTTGCACATAATTGTAACATGTTCATTTTCATGGCTGCATGATATTCCTCAGAGTAGTTACACAACAACCTTTTTTTAGTCATCTATTAAAGGATGTTTTTGTTTCTTTTTAGGTTATCAAAAATTGCTACCAGAAGTATGTTAGATATATTTAACATATTTCTCATAGAAATTATGTTTATTTCCAAATCTTTTTCTGATTAATATATAAAGAATTGAAAAAGGTTAATGAAAGTCTCTCACTATGATTGAGGACTGGTTTCTTAGGAGTTGCTGTTTCAGTCAATTTTGTGTTACGTATTTTGAAGATGTTGTATTTATTTTGTGTTATGTATTTGAAGATGCAAATAACTTAAGAATATGTAAGAATTATTAAGGCTTTCTGGCAAGTTGTTCTTTTATAATTATGTTTATCCATCTTATTACATATGCTTTTCATTCAGCAGTCTACTTTTGTCTATTAAAAGAAGGGCATAGCTTTTAAAATATTAGATATATTAGTACTTTCCATACTTACTCCAACTTTCAATGCCCTTGGGTTTTAGTTGCAGCCATTTAGAACAGCCAATCTTAAATCTCTTTTTGCTGGTATTGGTGTATGTCTTGTATGAGCCTTCCTAGAAAACATATATAGGTGAATTTATGTGCTCTATCTTCTTGGGGTACAATCTCCAAGAAACAAAAGCCATGGAAAAACAGCTGAGGATTATGTTTCCAAGCTTTCCACTGATTTGCGCCATGGATGGCTTGATTGTATCAGGAAGTCTTCAAAGAGGTTCTATGAAACTACAGTGATTTGCAATAGTCAAATAAAGGAAGGGAAGGCCAACCACGTATTTGCTGGCCCTTTCTGTTTCCTGTCTTCTAGTGGTTTAGTCAGCCTTTCAATGCTGTGAACAAAACACCAGACAAGATTAACTTGGAGGAGAAAAAGTTTATTTTGGCTCATGGTTTCAGAGGTTCAGTCCATGGTCAGCTGATTCCATTGCTCTGGGGCCAAGGTGAGGCAAAAGAAAAGGTGTGGCAGAGGAAAGCAGCTGGGACGTGATAACCAGAAAATATAAAGTCCAAAAGAATGTCCCCATGACTGACCTCCTCCAGCCACACCCTACCTGCCTAGAGTTATCAACTACTTAACATACAATGATTATATTACAGCTCTCATAATCTGAACATTCACCTCTGAACTTACTTGCATTGTCTTACACATGAACTTTTGGGGGACACTTCATGTCTAAACCATAACAGGGGTTATAGACTGTCCATGAAGTATTAACTCCCAGAATTTTTGGTTTGTGTTTGCTGGCCCCTCCAGGTATATGCCAGGGAGGCCAATACCTCTGTGTATTCAATCCTTATGTCAATAAGTCTTGAAATGCATGGTGATGGAGGTGGCAGTACCAGTGACAATGTCCCAGGCTTACAACTGTGGAAGGCTTGAGTCTTTGCTGGAGACTTTCTTCTTTTACTCCATCACCATAGAGGCAAGGGGCTGATATCTGACGTAGATGGTTGGGAATAGAACTCAGGTCATCTGAGCCCAGCATTCCATCAATCCATTCTAGATCCATGCTAGATCTGCTTACACTCCGCCTTATATTACTACAAGTGTCCTCATTTTTTCTCTAAGAGTTGGAATGCAAGTCCAGTCTTTTTTAGGTCAACAATTGCAACAAAGTGAAGAGCTTTAAAGTATCTGCAAAACCTAGTTATAGTCCTGAGTTCTGAAGCTGGCCTAAGGCTATAATTAAAATATTTGAGTAATAAAAAGGAGAGAGAGACAGTAGAATGAATCGAACATAACTTTCCTATGTTCATATATGAATACACAACCAGTGTAACTTCACATCATGTACAACCACAAGAATGGGAAGTTATACTCTATGTGTGTATGATATGTCAAAATACATTCTACTGTCATGTGTAACTAAAAGAACAAATAAAAAAAAGAAGTAGAGAGAGGAAGAGACAGAGAAATTCAGAGCAAGAAGATGGCATTGTGTTAGGAGCTAGGTTTGAATAATTAAAACCTCTAAGGATTCAGAAATCATATCATCTTTAGGTTTTTCTTATTACCAGCCCCCTCCCACTAACCAGATGTCAGACATTTTTGTCTTACTATGGAATTGATATTTTTAATATTTACCCCTTCATTAACACTTTTAGAATTAAACAATACATGGATGGGAAGGTCAGTAGAATGAGACAGACATTATTACCTTATGTACATGTGTGATTACACTACTGGAATGACTCTGCACCATGTACATCCAGAGGAATGAGAAGTTGTGCTCCATTTGTATATAATATGTCAAAATGCATTCTACTATAAAATAAATAAATAAATAAATTTTTAAAAATACATGTTTTTTTAACCTCTCCCAAATACACTTGGAATGAATTTGTGATATAGTTTATAAAATTGATTCTTACTCATGAGGGGTAAATCATGCAGCAAAATACCAAATAGACAATGAAGTTTCTCACAGTTTTACTTGAAACTCTGTGGGACTGTTTGTTGGGCCACTTTACAAGTGTAAAAATAAGGAAGAAAGCCAGAAAGCTGATGTTCAAAACTCTGTATAGAGTGTACATTTAATAGAAAAAAAATCCTTGAACCTGTTAATCAAGAAACATTTTCTAGGTACAACTTGATAGGACAGAAGTCAATATTAGAAGAAGAAAAGGAGGGTGAATGAAATTTTAAAAAAATTAAGTGAAAAGGATTTGGGATTGCACTGTATTTTAAGAAAATATACACATATGTGAAAATTATGGAAATTTGGGAAGAACAGAGAAAATATGGAAACAAGGGAAGAAGACAGAAGAAAAAAAGCCAGTAGAGGATTTTGTGAAGAATTCTGCTGCCACTCTTCTGGTAAACATTCTCACTACCATAAGGTCAAGGCACGGTAGAGAGGAACTTCAACTACCTGAACTTTCTCCCAGAGCAGAATTATCTGAAAACATGCTAATTATACTGATAGTAGATATGTGCCCCGAAGGATATCAGGAAAGCAATAAGAATTGGTATGTCTAAAATTAATTTTCATCAGTGTGAGAAACAATTGGTAATAGAAAAATGATAGCACAATTTGAAAAATAGTGACCATGTAATCTATATGGTTCTTTTCTGCTACTTTCTGCCCAGTTCCTTGGTGCCTTAGGATTTACTTCCCGTGCTAAGGAGGGGCTCTGAGTGCAATTTCTAGGCTGTTGTTTGAGGTGATAAGCCTGGTCACAGGTCAGACTGTGTAATATGAAGTAGAAAAAGATTAAAAAGTCAGGATCTAAGGGCAGCCCTGAACCATGCCAAGCAATCTGCCAGCAAGTGCATCTGAGGAGACAAGACCAGGAAGCTGGGCCCTGCAATCAGTCACAGCCCTGGGGAATTCACCTTCATCCTGCAGGTAGCAGCCAGGTCTGGCATTACCCAATTCTTCAAAAAATTTAAAGGATTTTTTTTTCCCCTTTCTTGTTTTATTGAAAAAAAACAAAAGTAATTCCAGTGATTTTTCTTATTCTTGCATGCTGACAACTCTTTAGTTTTTAGCTGTAGTCTCATCTCTTCTGAATTCCAGGTTATATTTCCATTTTGTCATCTTAGAAAAAGTAACTGCCATTATCTTACAGCCCAAACCTCTTCCTCTCTTCTATTTAAAATCCAGAGTATTCCTCATCACCATGAGCTGGAGATGTGGCTCAGTGGTCGAGTACCCCTGAGTTCAATCCCTGGTACCAAAAATTAAAATAATAAATAAATAAACACATGAGACTATATCAAATCCTGTGAAAAGAAGAGTAATGAAGTAGTGCCCTGTGAAGAGTAATGAAGTAGTGCCCTGCTAGATGTTAAATTTATTTTAAAACTAACCTGTAATAAAACACTGAGATACTGAACCAAACTGAATTTCAAGGCAGAATTATGTTGAGTGCTCTATACTCTTTCATGCCCCTGCATTTAGCTCACCATCAGTGATGCTTGATGACTGGCTCTCAGTTGATTCATTATGTCTTTATTCCTGCCACTCCTGCTGACGTCATGTTCCAGTCATATGTTGTCTTTAATGTTAAAATTTGCTTCCATATTCTTTCTCCATTCAGTCCATTCTCCATATCAAGTGTTTTCTTTCCATGATACCAATATGGTTGGAATAAATTCTGCAAGCAAAGTTTGATGTTTATCATTTCCTTTATGTAAGATAACTGAGGGTAAAGGGTTACTTATTATACGTCATGGATAAAATGCACATTAAAATAAACACATGAAGCCAGGTGCACGCCTGTAATCCCAGCACTTTGGGAGGCTGAGACAGCCAGCCTCAGCAACTGTGAGGTACTAAACAACTCAGTGAGACCCTATCTCTAAATAAAATACCAAATAGGGCTGGAGATGTGGCTCAGTGGTCAAGTACCCCTGAGTTCAATCCCTGGTACCAAAAATAAAAATAATAAGTAAATAAACACACGAGACTATATCAAATCCTGTGAAAAGAAGAGTAATGAAGTAGTGCCCTGCTAGATGTTAAATTTATTTTAAAACTAACCTGCAATAAAACACTGAGATACTGAACCAGACTGAAAATATGCAACTATATAATAAAAGCCTTTATATGGAAAATGATCAAAATTTATTAAAGTACATAGTCAAACAGCAGGGAAGAAAGTATGAAGTACTGTAATGACCACTACTTAGTAATTATATAACATCAATTTAAATTCATATAATGCACAAAGAAAACTGTGTAAGAATAAAGCAGTTAATTAACATTTATGGAATACAGCAAGCTATCAAGTCTTTGGTGGAATAATTTACTAAGGAATTCTTTTTAATTTTTTTCACAAATTTTTAAGTAAGCTTTTTATTGATGTATATAACATAAAATAAAAGCACAGAGTTGTAAGATCCCTCTTGAAGAATTTTTACAGTCTATGTGTGCCTAGCTCCCAGACTGAAGACTTGAACATTATTGGCACTCCAGGAGCACTCTTCATGACCTCCCCAAGGAATTAAGACCTCAAAGCTACTATCCTAACTGCTAGAAGCATAGATACATTTTTCTGTTTTTGAATTTTATGTAATATAATACTGCAGCATTTATGATTTTGTCTGGCTTCTTTTACTGAACATTATGTCTTTGGGGATTATCCATTTTGGTGCAGACAACAGTAGCATATTTTCAAATCTTTATACTACCAAATTATATTAGTAAATTACTGAAATTGTCATTTTACTGTTGATGAATATTTGTTTTCCTCCCAGCTTTTAGCTAAAAGACATACTGATGCTATGATAACTAAAAGAAAAAATTGTAAACATTTGGTGAATATAGGTACTAATTTCTGTTGAGTATGCGCCAAGCAGTACAATTGCCTGCACGGCACAGGTGCAGCTGTGGCAGACACCGACACCATCCAGCCCTTGCCCCACCACTTGCACCAGTTCATACTCTTGCAAGCACTCACAAATCCAGTTGCACTACACCCTCACCACTTCTAGAATCATCTCTGTTTTTCATTATGTCCATTCTAGTAGGTGAGTGGATACTTCACTTTGATTGTAATTTGCATTAACTTGATGACCAATGAAATTGAAAGGACCTTTTATCTATTGGTTGTTTGCACATCTTTTTTGAATCATCAAGTCCTTTGACAGTTTTTCTTCTAGATTTTTTCCAGCATGTCTTGGTTTTATTTTCGTTTATGGTATTGGTATCATTGGACGTCCTTAATTTTAGTGTAGTAAAACTTTTTATTTAGTTATATTATCCAAAATATCATGTTTCCTTTATGTGAAATTAAAGCTCTGTCCTGATTTTATCTCTTCATACAAAAAATTTTCATTTCCTTCTTAATCTTCATTGTTTTAATTTTAAAATCTTGATGCACATGTCGTCTGAATCTTACCTTTCTGTATAGCATGATGTCATTGTCAAAAATAAGAGCTACTCTATATGAATATTCAATGGACTAGTAACATTGATTCTCCATGGCCCTGTGGTGTCACATTTATCGTGTGGTCACATGAATGTGAGGAAGTTTTTGGATTCTCATCTGTTCTAAGACTTCCCTATTAAAATCTTTGCAATTTTGTACTAAATTTAAAATTGGCTGATCAATTTCCAGCAGAAGACCTCATCTGTACCTAGCTTGCTAAAATATGTTTAATGAATAGTTTGTATATTTTTAAATTTATTGATATAATTCTATATGGTTTTTCCTTTTTACTATAATACCCTTTTATTTTTGGTCTCTAAAAATCATTGTAATTCATAGAACGAAACTGACTCATTTTAATATACTGCTCTATTTGCTGATATTTTGTTCAGGACTTTCTGTCATTTATTTTCATGAAAGAGATTGATTTGCAATTTTGATATTTTTTGGTAATGTTATTGCCAGATTATATAGCAAGGTTATGTGAACCTCATACAAATTTTTTTCCTGTTTTTTTTTTTTCATTCTATAGAGGAATTTGTGTAGAATTGCTGTCATTTATTTCTAAATATTTGGAAGAATTACCTGGTGAATTCAACTTGAGAGGATATTTTTTGTGGATATTTTTGAATCAATTTTTAATATAGATATAGTATTCAAATATCTATGTGTTCTTTGGAAAACTTTGGTAAATTTTGTTTTTTTCAAGGAATTTGTCCATTTTACCTTAACTGTCAGACTTGGCTGCATAATGTCAAATATTTATACAAAGTAAAGTATTTCAAAATATTCTTTATCTTCTTAACATCAGTAGAACCTATAGTAGTGTCCTTATATTTGTTATTGATATTGGTGAATTTTCTGTTTATTTGATCAGCCCTGTAAATGATTAGTAATTTTATCATTCAAAACCAAAAATATAACTTTGCTGAATATCTCTGTAATTATATTAATTTCTGCTTTCAATTTTATTATTTTATTTAATCTACCATTTTGCATTTAATGTGCCATTCGTTTTGCTGGTTTTTTAAGATAAAAAATTAGATGTTGGTTACCAGTTTTCATTTTCTAATATAAGAATTTAAGGCCATAAATATGTCTCTACATTCTAAAACTTCTGATAAGCTGTATTGTTTTAGCATATAAGGTCTAGCTTCCCTTGGGCATTTCTTTTATTCTTGCATTATTGAAAAGTAAGTAACTTAATTTTCAAAAGTTGAAGATTTTCTGGTTATCTTTGCTCTCATATTTTAGTTTAATTCAATAGTTGCCAGAAGCCTACTCTCTGTATTATATATTAGTTGAAATCTATTTATTATTTGGTAATATTCAATGTGTACTTAAAGATAATGTGTATTTTATTATAACTGCATAAGAATTTATGACAATAAGTCCATTGATATATTGTTCAAATCTTTTATATTCTTATAACTTTTTGCTTGTTTGTTCTATCATGTATGAATAGCAGTAAGTTCAAATCTCACCTACACCTTTGCAATTATTTCTCTTTTGCTTCTGTCAACTTTTTCTCATCAGTCTATCAACCATTTATCTTTAGTAACATATGTTATGTTATTGAGTGTATAAAAGCTATAATTGTACATGTTATTGTTAATTGGGCCTTTTATCAGTGTAAAATATTTCTTTTTTTTCCTGGAAATTCTCCTAGTCTTAAAATCTAGATGTTCTTATATTCATGTATTATTCAGCTTCCTTTCAAATAGTGTTTTTATGGTATTTTTTTTTTTTCACATCTCTTTAGAGCCACTTTTTTTGAGTTATTAGACTTAAGGTGCATTTCTTTGTTTTGGTACCAGGGATTGAACTCAGTAGCACTCGACCACTGAGCCACATCCCCAGCCCTATTTTGTATTTTATTTAAAGACAGGGTCTCACTGAGTTGCTTAGTGCCTCACCATTGCTGAGGCTGGCTTTGAGATTGCGATTCTCCTGTCTCAGCCTACCAAAGTGTTGGGATTACAGGCATGCGCCATTGCGCCCGGCTTTAAGGTGCATTTTTAATTAACAGCATATATAGGTTTACTTTTAATCTTTTAGTTAGAATATTTAATCCCTTTATACTTAATTTAATTGTTGATAGGGAGTTAATAGGTATTTTTATAGTATTATTTTCTATGTTAATCACCTGTTTTATATTTTTATTTCATTTCATCTTCTTTAAGATTAATCATTTTTTATCATTTTATTTTCTCTCAGTTGATTATATAGTTTTTCCTTTGACTTTTTTTTTTTTTTTGGTACTAGGGATTGAAACCAGGCATGCTTAACTCCTGAGCCACATCCCCAGCCCTTTTCATATTTTATTTAGAGACACAGTCTCACTGAGTCGCTTAGGGCCTCGCTGATAGCTGAGGCTGGCTTTGAATTCACTATTCTCCAGCCTCAGCCTCCCAAGCTGCTGGGATTATAGGCATGCACCACTGTATCCGAATCCTTTCCTTTTTTGGTTACCATAGTAAAACATACATTCATCACTATAAATTACTAGTTTTTCACTGCTTAGACAATGCAAAGATCTAGGAATAGCTGGACTCAATTTATCCACTCCATCTTTTTTATTATTTTAATCCATTAGATTCGTTTTAATACTATAT
>PVHX01023115.1:0-26360 GCA_004024805.1 Geosciurus inauris
GTTTTTTTTTTTTTTTTTTTTGGTACTGAGGATTGAACTCAGGGGCACTCGACCACTGAGCCACGTCCCCAGCCCTATTTTGTGTTTTATGTAGAGACAGGGTCTCACTGAGTTGCTTAGCACCTTGCCGTTGCTGAGGCTGGCTTTGAACTCTCGATTCTCCTGTCTCAGCCTCCCTAAGTGCTGGAATTACAGGCGTGAGCCACCGTGCCCAGCTCAAAGGGGGCTTCTGAAGTGTCAGTCATGTTGTTTCTGGAGTTGAGTGCTGGTTACATTTGTGTGGTTTATGAAAATGTGTCCACTTACCATATGTGCACTCTGATATATGTACATTGCGCTTTAGTAAAAAGTTTTTGAAACAAGAGAGCCTACATTGATCACTGAAAAATGGCCCCACATGCTGTCAAAAAAAATTAAAAACAATTCACTGGCCTCTTTATAGCAGTGAGTTTGTTAGTAGCCTCATGTTAGACCATCCAAAGTTTTAAAAACTTGGATAAATAAATTAAGGTTCAGCCATGCAATGGTATATTAGGTAGCTATTAAAATTTGTATGTTGTTAAGGACCATGCCATGACACAGAAAAATGCTTACAATCTATTTTAAAGTTTAAAAAGTGGATTATAAGACATTTTTCTGTTACATATTACATATCCCTATGCAGTTTCCTTTGCACACTATTTTTGAGGCAGGGTTTTACTATATCATCCAGGCTGGTCTTGAACTCATGGGTTCAAGTGATCCTCCCACCCTCAGTTACTCAAGTAGCTGGGGTACACTGATATTTTGTTTGGTTTGGTTTGATACCAGGAATTGAACCCACTGAGCATATCCCCAGCATTTTTATTTTTTATTTTGAGACAAGGTTTCACTAGGTTGCTTAGGGCCTCACTAAGTTGCTGAGGCTGATCTCAAACTTGTGATTCTCCTTAGCCTCCTGCGTCATTGAACTGTTTTAAAATAATCAGCTGGGTGCAGTGGCACGCACCTATAATCCCAGCACTTTGGGAGGCTGAGACAGGAGAATCACGAATTCAAAGCCAGCATCAGCAATGGCAAGGCACTAAGCAACTCAGTAAGACCCCGTCTCTAAATAAAATATAAAATAGGGCTGGGGATGTGGCTCAGTGGTCGAGTATCCCTGAGTTCAATCCCTGGTACAATAAATAAATAAATAATCATATTAGGCATATTTGAGAGAGAAAGTCAAACAGAAAGAGAGTGTACAGATGGGACCTCAGCTGTTTACTAATAATTGCCCTTGGACAAGAGGCTGAATTTTGTAAAAACAGCTTTATTGAGATATAATTCACATACCATACAATTCACCTACTTTAAGGTTACAATTCAATGTTATTCAGAATATTCACAAAGTTGTACAACTATCACCAAAATCCAACCTTAGAATATTATTGTCACTCTAAACACTATGCTCATTAGCAGTCACTCCCCATTTCCCTAACTTACTAATCTACTATCTGTATGTCTTTATACAATAGCATCTTTGGGACATTTCCTATAAATGGAATCATACAGTATGTTTTTGTGTGTCTGGAGTCTTTTCCTTTGTATAATGTTTTCAAGGTCATTCACATTGTAGCATGAATCATTTTTAGTGCCAAATAATATCCCATTGTATCAATGTACCACAGTTTCCTTGTCTATCAATTGGTGGACATTTGGTTGTTTCCACTTTGGGGATATTATGAATAATTTTGGTATGTACCTTCCTGTATAAATTTTTGTGTGGATGTATGTTTTCATTTCTCCTAGGTATATACCTAGGAGTAAAATCACTAGATCATATAGTAACTATAGCTTTTTGAGAACAGCCAGATTGCTTCTCAGAGAAGATTTACCATTTTACCTCCGGCCCACTCATTAATACTTGTTACTGTTTGCCTTTTTTTTTATTATAGACATCCTAGTAGGTGCTGAGTGATATCTCATTGTGGGTTTATTTAGAATAATACTTTTTCTTCTTTTTTATACATATTTATTTTATTGTCTGTATTTAAAGTCTACAAAATGATGTTTTGATATACATAATAAAGTTATTAGTATATTTACTTGTGTGTGTGTGTTAAGGGCACCTAAAATCTACTCTCTTAACAGATTTCTAGTACACAATACAACTTATTAACTGAATTCTTCAAGTCCTCATGCTGTTTTGATTTGCATTTCCCTGATAACCAATGATGTTGAGCATCTTTTCATGTTCTTGTTGGCTATTTCTGTATCTTTTTGAAGAAATATTTATTAAGATTCTTTTCCCAATTTTAGTTGGGTTATTTATCTTTTTATTATTGAGTTGCAAGTGTTCTTAATATATTCTGGATACAAATACCTTATATGAATTGTAAATAGTTTTTCTCATCTGTGGATTGTATTTTACATTTTTGATGGTGTTTTTTGAAGCACAAAAGAAGTTATTTATTTATTTATTTTCCAGTTCTGGAGCTACATCCCCAGCCCTTTCTACTTTGTTGTGCATTCTAGGCAAGTATTATACTACTGAGCTATGCCCCCATCCCCAAAGTTAAAAAAGTCAGTACGAGGGGGTACCCACAGATGCTCTACCACTAAGCTACCTACCAAGACTTTTTATTTTTTATTTGGAGACAGGGTCTTGCTAAGTTTCCCAGTCTGGCCTTGAACTTGTAATCCTTTTGCCTCTGCCTCCCAAACCACTGGGATTACAGGAGTGCACCTCTGTACCTGGCAAAATTTTTTATTTGGATGAAACCCAGTTTAATTTTTCTTGTGTAGTTTATGCTTTTGGTGTCACAACTAAGGAGGATTACAGAACCACATCTTTTAAACTCTATACTCTTGAAGCCAATCACAAAGCCTGGCATATAGCAGACACACAGTCATAGAGAAATGAGATGACATATCTTTCTTTTTTTTAAAATTTTTTTTAGTTGTTGATGGATCTTTATTTTATTCATTTATTATTTATATGTGGTGCTGAGGATCGAACCCAGTGCCTCACGCATGCTAGGCAAGAGCTCTACCACTGAGCTACAGCCCCAGGCCCGACATATCTTTCTTTATCTAAACTTGAGGAGTATTCAGGCACTATATTAGTTCTCTATTGCCATGTAACAAAGGGTCTCAATTTAGTGGCCTAAAACTGCAAACATTTTATTTTGTTAATGATTTGGTAGGCAGTTTGGGCAGATCATCTGGGCTGGGCTGGCTCATGCATCTGTGTTCACTTTACAGGTTGGTAGGTGGTTGGACGATCTAAGATGACCTCATTCCCATATCTAGTGATATTGGATGGACTGCCTTAGTCTTTTCCATGTAGCCTTTTACCCTCTGGTAGGCTACCTCAGACTTGTTCACATAGTGGTCTTCAAGTTCCAAGCCCAAGTTCCAATACTCAAGCACGTTTAAAGTCTCTGGATCACATTTGCTCATGTCCTATGGACCAAAGCAATTCACATAGCTGATACCAAACTTAAGTAATGAAGTGGACTCTAGCTCTTAGGAGAAGAAAAGAACTTGTGGCCATTTTTCTAATCTAACAGAAACATCTTCTATGTGTTCAGCACTGTTAGGCTCTTATGGTCAATGTAAAAGGAGACCCTCTCCTCTTTTAAACAGTCTACAAAACTGTAGACATCCATTCATTCAACAAATATTTACTGAATATTCTCAGTCCACTTTGTGCTGCTATAACAGAATACCACAGACTAGGTAATTTATTATGAACAGAAATTTATTTCTCACAGTTCTGGAGGCTCAGAAGTTCAAGACTGAGGGGCTAACATCTGGTGAGAGACTTTTTTGTGTCACCCTTTACAGAAGGCAAGAAGGTTGTGGGAGAGGCCAAACTTGTCCTTTCACAAGGAATCCACCCTCACGATAATAGCATTAATCCATCCGAGAGGGAAGAATCCTTATGAACTAATTACCTCTTAAAGCCCCACCTTTTAACATTGTTATGATAGCGATTAAATTTCAACATGAGTTTGGGAGAGGACAAAAAAATCAAATGAGGGCTGGAGTTATGGCGCAGTGGTAGCATGCTCGCCTAGCATGCGTGGGGCACTAGGTTCGATCCTCAGCACCACATAAAAATAAAATAAAGATATTTTGTCCACCTACAACTAAAAGATAAATATTTTAAAAATCAAATGAGCAAATATCTACTATGTGTCAAGCACAGTTCTAGGCTCTTAATATAGTTCAATAAACAGAACAAAGATACTAACCCCGGTGGAATTTACATTCTAATGAAAATTACATTATGAAAAATTGAGAAAAGACTCCCAACAAATTGTTCTGGTAGTAATAAAAAACTTCTTTGATCTCACCTACTTACAGTCAAGATTCAATCCAGGCCAGGCATGGTGGCATATGTCTGTAATCCCAGCAACTTGAGAGGCTAAGGCAGGAGGATCATGAGTTCAAAGCCAGCCTCAGCAACTTCACAAGGCCCTAAGCAACTCAGTGAGACCCTACCTCTAAGTAAAATATTTAAAAAGGACTGGGGATGTGGGTCAGTGATTAAGTACCCTTGGGTTCAATCCCTGGTACCAAAAAAAAAAAAAAAAAAGATTCAATCCAGGACTTAGTTCTTGGGAGAAAAAGTAAAATAGAAATATCCCAAGAACATATGGCAAAAGGAGCGATGGCTGCAAGAGCTCATGAGAAACAAAAACAGACTGCTATTGAACATGGAATTTTATTTTTATTTTTATAATTTAAAAGTGGGTTTATATCAGTCAGTCTCAACCAAAGAAATATAGTTAGCAGAAGATATAAAGATATTTGTTGCTGGGAATTGTCTTATGCAATTATGAGGCTGGTAAGGCAAGTGTGAAATCCATAGGGCAGGCTGTCAGAAAGGACAGGCTAGACCTCTTGAGCATGAGCTGAAGCTGCAGTCTACACACAGAATTTCTTCTTGTAGGAAACATCAGCTCTGCTCTTAACCTCTTCCACCTGATTGAATCAGGCCCTCCCTCATGATCCAGGATAATCTGCTATACTTAAAGTCAATTGTTTATGGACTTTGATCACTTCTACACAATGCCTTCACAGCAACACCTAGATGAGTGTTGAATTTAATCACTGGGGACTATTGCCTAACCATGTTGACCTGTAAAACTGACCACCACAGAGTTAATTCTGTGAATATACTAAGTGGGTAAATGTACTTTTAGTGGGTGAATTATATGCTATGTGAGATATATCTTAATAAATGTGGGTTTCTTTTTTTTTTTTTAAAGCCTTACTATGAATGTGTTGACTCAGCCTGGGAAGTCACAACAGAAGTTGTAATGCATGAGAGACATGGGCTAACTCACTCTGGGCCTGACATTGTCCTGTCCTCCAGCTAGAAGTTGGAGTCGGTTCTCCAAGGCTTCCTTACTGCCTCTGTGCCATAAACCAATTAAGGTTTACACTCCCCAGCCTATTACCAGAGGAGGCAGATCTGAGAGAGCCGAAAAGCATTGTCTGTGCTAAGAGTTCAGGAGGTTCCTCAGGCCCATGGTCTGGTTTTGGGACACAGGACCCAGTGCCACCTAATAAAAACCATACCGCCTCCAATTAGCTTTCTGCCTTCTCTCTGCTCAAGTAGCTCTGGCCTGTGGTCAGCTATTAGAGCTCAGCTACAGAGACAAGTAAGTAAGTGTGGTGAGGGCTAAATGTGTTCCAGGGATTTAAAGCAGTGTGAGATCATTCTGGTCAGGAATAGCTTAAAGGTAGCTCTTGGGAAAGGAAGGATGAACAAAACATGAGTGAAAATGAGGCAGGAAGATACACATCAGAACTGAGAACAGGGGCTGGGATTGTGGCTCAGTGGTAGAGCGCTTGCCTCGCATGCTTGAGGTCCTGGGTTCGATCCTCAGCACCACATACAAAGCAATAAAATAAAGACAGTGTCCATCTACAACTAAGAAAAAATTAAAAAAAAAAAAAAAAGAACTGAGAACAAACAAAAGGCCAGAGGAGGAAAGAGGCTGGGCTGACTGCAACAGAGGGTACTGGAAAGGTTGGGCAGGTACAGGAAGGTGGGAGCAGGGCAGGAGGACTCCTGAAGGAATGGTATTGCATGCAAGAAAATGCAGCCTCCAGCCAGGCGCAGTGGCACACGCCTGTAATCTCAGCACTTTGGGAGGCTGAGACAGGAGAATCGCGAGTTCAAAGCCAGCCTCAGCAACGGTGAGGCACTAAGCAACTCAGTGAGACCCTGTCTCTACATAAAACACAAAATAGGGCTGGGGATGTGGCTCAGTGGTTGAGTGTCCCTGAGTTCAATCCCCAGTACCAAAATAAAAGAAAATACAACCTCCAAAGTAGAGAGTGCATACCTTAAGGGGCGGTCAAGATGCTCCACTAGTGCTAGGGAAGAAAAGATGGTAACTTCTGTTGTATTTCATTTGTTCTAAGGAATCTCATCTAGTAGATAATACTAGGATTGATGCTGTACTCCTCCCCTATTTGTAGGTTAGACAGTCACAAGACAAGAACAACACTGAAATTATTTTGAAGACAGGAATTCCTCAATCGAAGAAATAAGACTCATCGTTTGCTTTTTTTCTTCTGCCTGGTTAAAGTGTGCTTACAAATTCAAGTGTACAGTTATGATGAAACCAATCCTCATGAAGAAGAATGGTGACTTTGAAGAATCCCACAAAGAATATATTGATAAGGCAAAATAATCAAACAACCAGAAAATGTGAGGTTCTCCTTTTGACAACATCAACAAATGTAGCATTTCTCTAGAACATTCTTTGTCTACCAAAGTTAAGTCAAAACAATGACAATCTGCCCTTCTACCACAGCAGACATGGCTCCATGCTACCCCATAAACATAAGCCTCAAAAAGGGCCATAGAACATGAGGAAGCCCCATTTGCTGCTGCTTCCCCAAGCACACCAAATTCACACAGGACTTGATATGAGAGGTTATGGCTTTGCCTCATACAAGTAGTGCACCATGAAGCTGTGTAAGGTCTCCCAGGATAAGTAGACTGTTGAATTTATCAAGAAAAGGATGAGGACACACATTCATACCAACAGGAATCAAGAGTAGCTGAGCAAATATCCTGGCCACCATCAGGCAAGTAGCTGGTAAGGACTGAGTACTTTCATAATAAAACTTTTACAGAATAAAAAGAACAAAAACAAATTGTCATCTATTCATATCTAGAAAATGGTTGCTCAAAGAATTTTAAATTATTGAGGTACCTGTTAGATATATGGAAATATAGAGCTTACCCAAGATAATAGTCTTAATATATTGGCTAATGATAGGATACCTTTTATAAATAAATTATTCATATAATGAAAGGCACACACTAAAATGAAGGCACAAAAAAATGGAGTTTGTTGCTTTGAGCAATAGGAAGCCTTTTTTCAAAGAAGATACATTCTCCGATGGTCATTGTTCTCATATGGGCTATTCCAGGTTGTGTTCCCACAGAAGCAGTCCTAGAGACAAGGATTTGAGGGCAAGTAGTTTTAATTAAGGGTTGCACCCAGGGGGCTGGGGTTGTGGCTCAGTGGCAGAGTGTTTGCCTCGCACATGTGAGGCACTGGGTTCGATCCTCAGCACCACATAAAAATAAACAAAATAAACATGTTGTGTCCATCTATAACCAAAAAATTTAAAAATATATATTTAAAAGAAAGAGTTGCACCTAGGAAGTACTGGGAGGGAAGTGGGGATATGAAACACAAAGGGAAGAAAATGAATATAGAACATGTTAGTGATGAGGTTATCTCTGTGGGCAATTGTGATAACTAAAATAGTGTAGAGTACCTTAGAATTTTCTCCCCCTGCAGAAAAAGAAAAGAGTCAGTCACATACCAGCTTCTGCTATTATAAGGTGAGAACCACTCCTGGGGCATTTATTTCCCATTATTCCCTGTACTTGGGCAAGCCCAAGAAAGCTCTCAGACTGGGAGTCAGAGGCTTAGAGGAGGGCATTACTGGCATGCATGGAATGGTGATGTCCAAGGTTTATGGCTGGGGCACCCACAGTATCTGCCACCTGGGCTTGTTCATGGTTTGAATTTTTCCAATAAGCAGTATTTATCATCTGTCTTATTATTCTTTTGTTTTGAATTTTTAACTTATACCAATAAGCGCATACATGAAGGTCCTGAAGGCCTTAGAAGCAGTGTGTAATCAAAGTCAGAGAAACAGCCCAGGTAACCTGTTCTGCACTTTTGGGGGCCATCCCATTGTAAAGGATCTCTTGTGCTATTGAGCTCTATAGACACAGGAAGGTGGTTTTTGTAAGATGTTGCTTGGGGCTCAAACATTTAACACTGCAACATAAAAGGGGGCTGGGCGTTCTCGAACAGGTTCCAAAAGGTTCAGAAAGTTCAATTTGCTTAGGAATGAAACTAAATACCCAGTTTATTCCTAGTTCAGAAGTCAAGTTAATTTAATGCCAGGTGAATCCTAGGGGATCAGTTTGTGAGTTGCAGTAAGCCAGCCCAGAGAGGTCTGAGCAGTAAAGGAGATATTTTGAAGGTCTCCAGCATCTGGACTTTGCCCACAACCTGCTTATGCTAAGACTATCCATCTACCAAACAGGTCCTTCCATGTACTATGCTCTCTAAGTATTTGTGTTTAGAGAGATAAATAAGCCCCACTCAATTGGTCAACTGCTCTGGTGCAAGGAACAGCACTTTGTACCCAGTCTACAAGTGAAGGACTATCATTTGGAAATGGAGTGCTTCAAAGAAAGTTCCAGAGCAGGGTGGAGAGGGAGCCAGAGTCACTGGGGCTGAGGGTCTCACCTGTCCACCTTCCGGCTACCCAGGGCAGGTCTGTTTTGTGATTAAGAAAACTAGGCAGCTAGATATAAAGTAAAACACAAGGGTGCCCCAAATGACATGTCCCCGCTGACAATGGGTTTTTATTGGAGGCAACAAAGAGACAGGTGAAGGCTATTCTTCCCATCACTAAGGGTAGATGAATAGAAAAAGAGGCAGAAAGGGGAGTTAGGAGGGTGCTGAAGATAGGTCACCATTTCCTGATTTACTTAAGTTGTTCCATCATGAGAATGGCTTAATGAGTTATTGCTCAGAGGATCCATGTTAAAACAGTGCTATCCTTAGTATATTAATTCAGGCAAATGGGGAGGGGGAATAATTGATACCTTGGTACTGAAGAGAAGAGCTACAAAAATGCTTCAAAACAGAATATCAGTGGGAAGGAGCAGGAGTGGGCAACATGGAGGCAGAAAGCTGGGACCTAATAATAGCTTGTGTATGGCAGGGCAACAAACAGTTTTCTAAAGTTATTTATATTTCATCCTCACTGCAACTGTAAAGGTAGGTAATATTAGCTCCATTTAACAGGTGAAGAAACTGAGTCATAGAAAGGTTAGATAACTAGCTGTGTTAATTCATCAGGTCCTCCATGAAGCACAAGCCAAGAAGGGATTAGATGTGTAAGAGATGTCCCTAAAGGGCTCAGAGGGAGGATCAGGGGAAGGAAGGGTACACCTCCAGATGGTAATGCTATCTGATGTCAGATGCCAGTCTGACCCTTGTGGAGAACAGAGGAAATAGGATGGGAAAGGAAGAGTCTTGGGGTGCAGTCCAGCTCTAAGAAATCCTTGGCCTGGCCTCAAGCCAAAGTGGTTCACTGGAAGAATCCTGCATCTCTTAGCCTTGTTAGTACCCTGACTGTGCTCAGACATCAGCTGGGAACAGCCCATGAGCAACATGTCCTGAAAAAAACTGCTGTGGTGGACTCGGACTAGGCCAGCCCTCAATCACACTCTGGAAGCAGAAGGTCTGAGTGGCATCCTTTCAAGGCTGTCACATAAATCCTAAAATCACAACCAGTAAATAAATAGTGGGACTAAGATTTGAACTGACACCTTTCTGTCCCACTATTTTGGGGGACAAATAAATCCCACTATTTTGTCACTATATTATACACCTATGATCTTGGGAAGACAAATTGTACACACTTCTAGTTGTGCTGAAGATTTCCTCTGTGCTAAGAAGTGCAGTGTTGATTTTTTTAAAGGGTGGGGTACACTGGGGATGTTTCTGAAGTTTCTCAGATCAACTCCAGAATGTGGGCAGACTCCTACAGCACAAGTTTCTAAAATCAAAATCTAACTGTTTAACAGATATTTTTTTTGGTTTTGTTTTGGTACCGGGGATTGAACTCAGGGGCACTCGACCACTGAGCCACATCCTCAGCCCTATTTTGGGTTTTATGTAGAGACAGGATCTCACTGAGTTGCTTAGTGCCTCGCCGTTGCTGAGGCTGGCTTTGAACTCACGATCCTCCTGTCTCAGCCTCCCTAAGTGCTGGGATTACAGGCGTGTGCCACCCCGCCCAGTGGTTAACATACATTTTTATGAAAAGATTAGAAAGATAAAAAACTTTTGCCCATTCCTATTCTCACCCATTCCTCCCCATCCCCCACAAGGCCACACAAATCCACAAATATTGATTGAGCACTTTGACCCTGCATTAAATATTGAGTCTATTATGTGGAGTTAATGGTATGGTGAGAGAGGTGGAAAGTAACAAATTGTCATGAAAAATTATGGATAAGATTATGAGGGAAAGTTCAAGTTGCCTTGAGAGGGAAGGCAAGAGAGAATAGACATGAGGGCATGGAGAGTGTCAAAATGTCTGCAGCAATGAATGCTCCAGGGAGGGAGGACATCAGAATTAATAGACCAAGGTCTAGCCAAAAGTACGTGTTCTTGGCTCTTTGAGTATGGAACTGCTGGAAGCCAAGCCCCTGCACTTGACTTCTCTTCCATGGGCCTTGTTTGTATCTTCCAGTGGGCTTAGCACATCATTTTTAGAAGAGGGTATTACTTGACTGTGGTGTTTAGAGCATTTGAATTCTTAATCCCTTGCAGTTCATTTGAAAACATATAAATAAAATAAACACACCACATGGTTCTAAGATTATTTACCCCTCAGGAATAAACTATATTTAAGCTTCCTATCAGCTGGCTATTCCAACTATCACAGCACAATGATTAAAACCCACCTATTTTATGCTGTCAGTTGGTAAAATGGCAGGGGGTATCTCAGATTATATTGTTTAAAGGTTGTAAAGCTCCCCTATCTCCTAGTTACAGCAATGTTTGCCTTTTGGTTGACTAACTGATTTTGAGGCTCACTTGTCCTACTGCTTATTCAGGTTGGAAATCATTAAACAAAATGATAGCTCTTGGTTTAAGAGAGTGCCGTCTAAAAACAAAATGCTTCTTGGTATTGAGTGCTCATCAGTTTCTCACTCCTATTAAAAATCATTTTTTTCCCATGTGGAAGCCCACAAGACCAGACTTTTATTAAACAGATTCAAAACACTTACCAATCATCACCTTGTTAATCCTCATACTCTTCCCTGTTAAATGGGGACAAGTGTCATTATACCACACTGGGCCAAGACCAGAAAAAGTGCAGTTCAGTGGGCAATTATAGGTCTTCCAGGAACACACAGGGCACTCAATTCCCACTGAAGTATCAAGGTTGAATCACGGAATAATAGAGTGTTAAAGCTAGAATTTTCTGTAAAAATGGAGAGGCAGGGCTTCAGAGCAAGTGCCCTAGAGTTAGCTAGTGCTTCTCCATTCAAATGAAAGTTGATTTTTACCCCCTTGGGTAAGGTTCTGAACTGCTTTAGGTCCAGTTTTCTCACCCGTAAAATCAAGCTAATGAAAATATCTCCCTCATAGTGTAGTTGTGAGAGAGTACACATGAAGCGCTTAGCAACCATCCCATAGCTGGGCATCCTACAAGCGATGGAATCTAGGATCCCACCACTGCCAGGATATCAACATCTGAGGATGCTCAAATTCCTCATATAAAATGGCATAGCATTTGTATATAACCTATACACATCTTCCTGTATTCTTTAGGTCATCACTAAATTACTTACAATACATAACGCAATGTAAATTCTATGTAAATAGTTGTTATACTTTATTATTTAGGGAATAATGACAAGAAAATAGGCTGTACATGTTAACTACAAGTGCAATTTTTTGTGGTACTGGGGATTAAAGTTAAGGGGTGCTCTACCACTGAGCTACATTCCCAACCCTTTTTAATTTTTATTTTGAGTCTTGCTAAATTGCCCATGCTGGATTCGAACTTAGGATCCTCCTGCCTCAGCCTCCCAGATCACTGGGATTATAGGCATACAGACACAATTTATAAAACATATTCTATTCCCACAGATGGTTGAATCCACCTACACAGAACCTGCAGATACAGAGGACCAACTCTAAATGATAGTTTATTTGCTTCATGCTCAATCCCCTTAGAGTTTTAAAAGTGAGGCTACTGAAGCCAGAGAGGCTGTATGATTTGCCCAATATTCCAGAGTTAGGCTCAGGTTAAGGCAGGGGAGAGAAGGTAAATATCATCTTTCCAATGACAAATTAGCAAAGGGAGTCCAGCAATATTTGTGCCCACCAACAAAATCTTTTTATTTCAACCCTGCTTGGCAGATGGGCAGATCTTCCCCTTCCCCCTCCTACTCTTCCATACTGAGCCAGGAGTTAGAAGATGATGCATCAATCATCTTATCTTGTTAGTTCTCTGTTCCTCTTGAAAATGAGGATTTGGGGGGCTGGGATTATGGCGCAGTGGTAGCATGCTCGCCTAGCGCGCATAAGGCACTGGGTTCGATCCTCAGCACCTCATAAAAATAAAATAAAGATATTCTGTCACCTACAACTAAAAAATAAATATTAAAAAAAAAGAAAATGAGGATTTGGCCTGGCTACCATGCAGCTTTCTAATCTGTTGTCCATGGATGGTGCTCTGAACATGACTGAACTGAAATTTGACTGAAGAGGGTCCATGACCTTCATTATGGGCTCTGACTAAAGAAAGTAAAATCTGCTAAAAAAAATTCTCAGGTCTCTCTAGTTGTGCAATTCTGTGACCCTAAGGGTGGATAACGGCCTTGTTTACTGATTTCTTTTTCAGTGTGGTATCTTGCCAAAGAAGTATCCCATATAATTTCACATGAAAATCCAAGGCAAGCCATTGGGCTCCACTTTATACCACCTGAGATACAGAGGAAAGCAGTGAACCTAGACCTCTGCACTCCTTGAAATAGAGGGATAAAGGAATATGAGATTTTAAAGAATAAAACAAAATTCAGTTTTCTATCATGGTGTAAAGAGATGGAAAAAGCAATATCAATAATTTTCTAGAAACTTACAGAAAATAGATAATGCAGATTTTTTCATCACCTTGAGGAACCAGGGGATGAGACAGGAGTGCAAGAGATTTATCTGGTGATAGTGACACTTGTGAAAAATAAAAAGAGAAGAACCTGGACTAGGCAGGGAAAATCTTCAGACCATAAAGTCACTCTTACACCTGTAAAAGGAAATGTGGCTGTGGGCTGTGGAAAACAGAATTTGTCCAGGAGAGCTTTAGACCTTGATGCACTCTGACAAAGTCTCAGCCAATTCCATGGGGAGCACTGGAGCAAGGACTGCCCATGACAGGAGCCCTTCATTAGGTAGAGATTTCAGGCCCTAGTTCCCCTGCCATGCCCAGTCATTGGATAAAGGCGGTGCTGATAGCTAACTGCACTCTTTTTTTTTTTATTTTTTAATTTTTAGTTGTTGATGGATCTTTCTTTTATTCATTTATTATTTATATGTGGTGCTGAGGATTGAACCCAGTGCCTCACGCATGCTAGGCAAGCGCTCTACCACTGAGCTACAGCCCCAGCCCGCTAACTGCACTCTTGACAGCTGCATGGCAAGTTCTCAGAAGAAGTTCTAGGCAATGCGCCTCCATGGTTTCATCTCAAGTGATCCATTCTCTGCACTTTGGGAAAGCAAATGAAAGACAGTCATATCTGATCCCAATAGAAATAAACGCTGTTTGGTCACATGATAGCAGATTTCATCACTTACTGGAGTAGTGTGTTATGAAGTACCAGGTACTCCCCTACAAAGATATATTAGTTGATTGACCAGCAGGTCTTTGATGAGGGAGAAACTTTGCAAACACCACAGATGTATAACTGAACTATTCTCTTTTTAAAATTCTTTTCAGTTGTCAATGGACCTTTATTTCATTTATTTATATGTGGTGCTGAGAGTTGAACCCAGTGCCTCACACATGCTAGGCAAATGCTTCACCACTGAGCTACAACCCCAGCCCCTAAACCATTCTTAACCCAAACTTGATTTCCATGAACACATTATAAGGCACATATGTATGATTTAGAAGTCTGAAATTTGAAGTCTAAATCTACTTCTCTTTCCAAGGTGGTGAATGCTGTTAGAGTTTATATTTCCATGGTTAAACTAACAGATGAATGTGGTACTTGTGTTTTAAATTACAAAATTGATCATTTCTGTAACTGCTTGAGTAAACAGAGAGAAAATTAATAGCATGTGCAGCCATTTCTCCTCTGGAAGGGATACCCTGATTTGTTTTTGGATCAGCTCTAAGGTGATTTTTTAATCCTTTGTCCTTTCCTTGGGCATTTTTGGTTCTAGTCTTGGGCCTTTATTTCCTTCAGAGCAGCACATCAGGGCAGCCTCTGTGTGGAGGTAGTCAAAACCATTTTTAAACTCAAACCAGTTTAGGGATGCCTGGCACTAATCTATAAGGTAAACCTATGTTTATCTCATCAACTCTCAACACAATTCCTTTGAGGATATCCTTATCATTACTCTCTGCCTATAAAACTTCTAAGAGGTGGTGTTTGGGGTATGGCTCAACTCTGGCTCCTACCAGGTATACTCAAAGGGGCCAGGAAGCCTAACAATTAGGATAATTTAGGCTGCAAGTAACAGAAGGCCTTGATTCAAACTGAATCAATCATTAAGGAAATTTATTAGCCCATTATATATCAAAGACTATTATGAAGTTTTCAAATCCAAATTCACTTCTTTTTTAAAATAATAAATGGATTTGAGTGCTAGGGACTCAGAGCTGACTAGTGTATCTAGAGCCATAAGTACTCAGGCAGGTAGGTTCCTCAGGAGCAGCACCATAAAGTGTTTGGAAGCTTTGCCCATCTCTCTAACTATACTGTGCCTAGTTGGTGCAGCTTCCAAGCCTGGCTCTCTGGCCTTCCCTGAGAACTTTCTAATATTTGGAATAAAACTCTTAGACTAGTGAGAGTGGATTCTAATGTTGGCAACTGAAGAACTCTGATAAATTGAGAACAGTTTGTTTAAAAGTAACCCAATAATGTTGCCACAATTCCCAAAAGGTTGAGAATCAATATCTCAGAATATTATTTCAAAGTAAAAAAATTTTCTCAAACTGTAGCAAGATAAAGAATACCTTTTGTTATTTCACATGTGCATTTACCTCTTCAAATGCTAACAATTTCCAAGCTCAAAAACATTCCTAGGCAAAGAATCTGTTGAAATAGAGATTGTTACTTTGCAATGATATTTTGTGTGAATTTTGTAATTGTGAGACTAAAACACCATGTACAGTCTTCTCACTGTAATCAGAATTCTCCAGAAACCCTGATTCAGTGTTTTATATCCCATACTGGCATGGGGAAAACTATTTTATGGTTATCAAAAATCTAGAAGGGTAAGGGAAATAGAAATGTCTTTGAAAGCAAAAATGTCACATGCATGAATATTATAACAGACTTAACTGACAAAATCTGCCCACATCCTTCCATTATATAATGGACAATGGTAACTATTGTACAATTGATCCACTTTTCATCTCAAAGGGGAAAATAGATTATTTCATGTATTCTGAGATTACTATAATTTGAACAAACCTCCCTAGTGAAGTTTCAACTTACTTTCACAAGAGCTATTTAGAGATTCATTATTTCAGTCATATATTAATGAGCTTTTTTTACATTTAAGCTGTCTTTAAAAAATTTGTACTCCAGTAAAACAACTAACAAAAACAATTGTACTCCAAGCCCTAAGGATTACATACACCAAGAAAAAAGCCTGTTTATAAGTAACAAATGAATTCAGCAAATTTGCAGGTTTTAAAAAAACAACACACAAAAACTAGTTGCATATCTATATAATAAGAATGAATGATCTGAAAAAAAATTAAGAATAAGATACTTTGGGATAAACCTATCCAAGGAGGTGAAAGACTTGTACACTGAGAAATAAAAAATACTGATGAACAAAACTAAAGAGGGGGCTGGAGTTGTGGCTCAGTGGTATAGCACTTGCCTCACACATGTAAGGCACTGGGTTCAATCCTCAACACCACATAAAAATAAATAAAGGTATTGTGTACATCTACAAGTGGAAATATTTTTTAAAAAACTCAAGACAAATAAATGAAAAGATATCCTATATTTATGGATTGAAACACTTAATATTTTAAAACATCAATACAACTCAAATCAGTCTCCAGATTCAGAGCAATCCCTATCAAAACCCTGATGGTATTTTTACAGAAATAGAAAAAATTCTAAAATCCATTATGAAAGTTCAGGGAACTCCAAATAACCAAAAAAATGAGAAATATGAGAAATTGGATGACTCATACTTCCTGATTTTGAAACATATTACTAAGCTAAAATAATCAAAACAGTGGTACTAGCACATGGACAGACATATAGGCATGTGGAATTGAATAGAGAGCCCCCAAATAAACTCAGGCATATATAGTCAAATGATCATTAACAAAGATGCCATGACAATTCACTGGGCAGACCTAGTCTCTTCAACACATGATGCTTGATACTCCTATGCAAAACAATGAAGTTGGTAATCCTAGTGCATTAGGAAGCTGAGACAAGAGAATTGCAAGTTCAAAGCCAGCCTCAGCAATGGCAAGGTGCTAAGCAACTCAGTGAGACCCTGTCTCTACATGAAACACAAAATAGGGCTGGGAATGTGGCTCAGTAGTCAAGTACCCCTGAGTTCAATCCCCAGTACCAAAAAAAAAAATGAAGTTGGACCCTTATTTTACACCATATAAAAATGAACTCAAATGGATTAAAGATCTAAACATAAAACCCAAACTATAAAACTAGAAGAAAACATGGGGAAAGACTTCATGGCATTGAATTTGGCAATAATTTCTTGGATCTGACACCAAAAGTACAGGCAACAAAACAAAATAAACAAATGGGACTGTATCATGTTTTAAAACTCCTGCACTGGAGGATCACAAGTTCAAGACCAGCCTCAGTAACTTAGCAAGGCCCTAAGCAATATAGCAAGACCCTATCTCAAAACAGGAAATAAAAATTGCTGGGGTGTAGCTTAGCGGTAAAAGGCCCCTGGGTTCAATCTCTGGTAAAAAAAAAAAAAAAAAAAAAAAACTCTCCTGAGCATCAAGGGAACAATCAACATAATGAAAAGATAACCTATAGAATGGGAGAAAATATTTGCAAATCATATATCCAGTAATGGACTGATATCCAGAACACATAAAGGACTCTTACAACTCAACAAAAAAATAAAATAACCCAAGTAAAAAGTAAGTAAAGGACTTGAATTAATATTTATCTAAAGATGATATACAAAAGGCCATCAAGCATATACAAAGATGTTCAATATCACAAATCATAGAGAAATCATACAAATCAAACTACAATGAGATACCACCTCATACCCATTAGTATGGCCACTATCAAAAAACAAAAAACAAGGCCAGAAAATGACATGTTGGCAGGATGTAGAAAAATAAGAACCCTTCTGCATTGTTGACAATATTAAAAAACAGTGCAACCACTGTGGAAAACAGTATGAAAAAATTAAAAGTAGAACTACCATATTATCCAACAATTCTATTTTTAGCTACATATCCAAAAAATGGAAAATAGGGACTCAGAGACATTTAATAGCATTATTCACAATAGCCAAGAGGTGGAAGCAATCCAAATGTCCATTGATGGGCCAATGGAAAATGACATATGATATACACACGATGCAATATTATTCAGTTTAAAAAGAAGGAAATCCTGTCACATACTACAACATGAATGAACCTTGAGGACATTATGCTAAGTGAAATAAGCCAGTAACAAAAAGACAAATGCTATAAGATTCCTCTTACATACAGTATCTAAAGTGGTCAAATTAATAAAGCCAGAAAGAAAAATGGCAATTGCCAGGGGCTGCAGGGACGAGGGAAAGGAGAGTTGTTTAATTGGTATAGAGTTTCAGTTTTGCAAGATGAAAACATTCTAAAGATCTGTTTCACAACAATGTCAATAGACTTAACATGACTGAACTATACACTTGAAAACGGTTAACATAGTAATTTTTATATGTGTTTCTTATCACAATAAAAATTTAAAATTCTGCACTTCAAAAAATATAAAGATTCACACCAAATCCAGAGACTTTAACTATAAAGAGTGTACCCCATTAGCATTTCAGAATATAACAGACATTTCCATATTGAGTCTTCTCTTTTCTCATATTACTATGTAACTGCCATGTCAGAATTTGGTTTCCAATTTCCAAGTGAGGGCCCACCCCAGTATTGTCCAGAATGCAATGGTTAGGCCCCTACCTGCCCAGATTTGTAGAAGTCTCTCTCACCCAATAACCTCTCATATGATAAGAATCCCTTGGGATTTTTAGTGTCTTGATCTGAAAATTCCTGCTTATCTTGGAGGGAATCAGAACTCACAGTACTCCCCTTGATATTGGAAGATACTACAATTGCCACCAGTTGTCTGCCAGACCACTAGGCCAAGGGAACATTGCGGGTGACGTGACCACTTATCTTCACTGTAGCTACCAAGGAAAAGATGGAGAATAAGAGGGCATGCAATAGCCAGGCGCGGTGGCGCAAGCCTGTAATCCCAGCACTTAGGGAGGCTGAGACAGGAGGATGGCGAGTTCAAAGCCAGCCTCAGCAATGGCGAGGCGCTAAGCAACTCAGTGAGACCCTGTCTCTACATAAAACACAAAATAGGTCTGAGGATGTGGCTTGGTGGTTGAGTGCCCCTGAGTTCAACCTCCAGTACCAAAAAAAAGAGGGCATGCAATGTGAGAAAGAGTAAATCCAGTGGCCTTGTCACTTTGGACACTTTGGACCCATCCACATGTCCACTTTACCAGACTAAATCTGTCTCCAGGTGGAATGTCTTGGAACAAATTAATTGGTGCTCTACATTCCAGACATAGGAATAGCACTTCTTTTTTTTTTTTTTAATATTTTTTTAGTTGTTGATGGACACAATGTCTTTATTTTATTGCTTTGTATGTGGTGCTGAGGATCGAACTCAGAGCCTCACGCATGCGAGGCAAGCGCTCTACCGCTGAGCTACAATCCCAGCCCCAGGAATAGCACTTCTAATCCAAAGCTGCACCCAGCCAACTACCCACATGGGAACTGCATTACAGGATTCTTTGAGCCATTCTCTATCCTTGGTATTTGCTCTCTGCCACCCAGGACCACTTCAACAGATTTCATCTCTGAATCTCAAGGAGAGGGCTTGGTATTGACAGTGCCTTTCCTTCCAGAAGGCTCTTGGCTTCATAATGAAAAATTTCCCATTCCCCTGCAACAACACTCAAATTATGCATATCATGAATTTGTTAAAGGAGGAATGAGAAAGAAAATTTACTAAGCACCCAATTACAATCCTCCCCACTCCTGTGTGTGAAAGAATGGGATGGAGGTAGAAGTCAGGTCAAAAATCAAGGTGGGAAGTCACAAAATATTCTAAACCAGTCTTTTACTCCCTATCCAGGGGGTTTACCATCTCCAGAAACCCAATGACCTTTGTTTAGTGTTTCAATCTTTCTTACCCCTATGATTCTCTTTGGATTTCCAATTCTGTATATAAAGATTTTGTGTGTTCACTGACTAGAATTGTAGGTAAGGTAGAGATACAAAGGTTATTTCAAATGAGCACACACTCCCTTGGCTTCAGATCAACTGTTAATGTATTATTTTTTTGGTACCAGGGATTGAACTCAGGGGTACTCAACCACTGAGCCACATCCCCAGCCCTATTTTGTGTTTTATGTAGAGACAGGGTCTCACTGAGTTGCTTAGCACCTCGCCGTTGCTGAGGCTGGCTTTGAACTTGCGATTCTCCTGTCTCAGCCTCCCAAAGTGCTGGGATCACTAGCCATGAGCCACGGCGCCCAGCTGTCAATGTATTTTAATAAAACACAATTACCCCTAAAGGCAGGGGAAGGTGGGTTCAATCCAGGTTTGGCAGTGAGGATTTACTTTAAGCCATAAAAACTAATTCATACTCTCTTTCTCCTTCTCTTTCTCTCTCCCTCTCTCTCTCTCTCTCTCTCTCTCTCTCTCTCTTTAAATTCATTGCCTGAGCCTTGGCAGAGAATACATTTCATTTTGGAGAAGATGTAGCCATCTACAGAAGAGGGTGTATGTGTGTGTGTGTTTCACAGGTAGAGTCACATAACCTAGCTACAGGCAGGAAGAAAGATTCAGTGACTGAAAACCAGGTCAGGGATGTAATGACCCTTTAGTGGCCTCTGGGTACACAGGAGCCAGTTCTAAGTTTCCCACACAAAGTTCAAGGTCATCTTGACACTGACTGATATCTTATACTTTCCTGGTAAACAATGAGCATTTACCCAGAGTTAGCTTACAGTGTAACACATCTCTACAAGTTTTAAAGTTACAGTCTGGCTCCAAAAATCCGCCCAAGATAGAATTATATTTGGTAATATTGTGTCTCAACCAAAACCCTTTTTCAAATATCTTCTATGTGTTAGGCATTGTGTTAGGTATTAACAACCTTGATCATTTTTTTTTTGGTACTGGGGATTGAACTCAGGGGTACTCGACCACTGAGCCACATTCCCAGCCCTATTTTGTGTTTTATGTAGAGACAGGGTCTCACTGGGTTGCTTAGCACCTCGCCGTTGCTGAGGCTGGCTTTGAACTCGCGATTCTCCTGTCTCAGCCTCCCAAAGTGCTAGGATTACAGGCATGCTCCACCGTGCCCAGCTAACAACCTTGATCATTTAAACCATATAATGCCCTATGAGGTATATAGAATGATCTCCACCTTGTGAATGTCCTCCTGGATATTCATGTATAGCTGGAAGCCTCAATGATACAGAGACAACTGTGATGGGCATAGAAAGAATTGGATATGGGATCAGACCAGTGGTGTGTTGTATCAGACTTGCACCAGCTTGCAAGAGCTGACAAATTGTCACGAATTTTGCAAGCCAGTTAAACATAGTCATTATTAAAAATTAAATTACATAAACATATACTAGACCTCACCCTGTAGCTCAACTCTGCCCTCAATTCTCAGGGCCGATCCTGTAGGTGGCTAGTGTAGCCACACAAAAGAGTTGAAGGTTGACTAGCTCCCCTGACCGTAACATTCATCATAACTTCTAACCCTAATCCCTAACCTATAACCCTAAAATGAACTTTAAATCTTAACTGTTAATCATAATCCAAACCTCTAACACCAACCATAAATCCTAACGCTAATGGTTACCCAAACTCTTAATCCTAATTCAAACACCAAATGCTATCCCCAACCCTCTAATTCCCAACACTATCAAGTATGTTTAATCCCTACTCCCTAACCATACCCTCAAGTCCAACCCTAACATGTAACTTGAACCTTTAATCTGAACTCCCAGCCCTAAAATGACCCCTAGCCCTCAATTCCCTATTCCAGGACATTCTGCCTATTGCCTCCTACAACTCCTTCCCAGGACTCCCTTCCAGGATTAGTAGCTTTTCTAAACAAAGACTTCTCTATTTCCATGAACCCTTTAGGCCAGGCGAGGTCACACAGGGGGAAACTCTGGTTTACAAATGGAGGTTCCTCAGAATGACTGAATCAGATGCAGACCTGATTCTCAAATCTGGCATCTCCCTGCCTGGCTCCACCTTGCTGTCTGGAATGGCCTATTCCTGAACCTAATCATCAGGCATAATGACAGCTACCCAGGAAATTAACTGAGGAGAAAAAAATTCTTTCATAATATTCACTAAATTAGGCAACTTAAACTCTGGAGCCAACCTGCCACTTAACTCCTGTGTAACCTTGGGCACATTGCTTAACTTCTCTGTGCCTTGATTTTTTTTCTTCTATAAATTACATTTAATAATAATGTCTGTCTCACATGATGCTTGTGAAAATTAAATGAGTTAATATACAAAAGCACTTAGAATAGTACCTGGCACCATAGTAACTACTAAGGAAGTGTTTGCTTTTGTTAACATTATTATGACTATTGCCAAAAAAGTATACATTTTCCTCTTCAGACTCCCACTTGCTTCTATAATGAGGGCAAAAACTAAACATGCTTATTTTAGAAATTTTACAAAGAACAGAAGAGTATGAAAAAGGGGAAAAAATAACCCACATCCAGTCAGTTACTTACATTTCGAGGACAAAAGATAATTTGACACTACTAACAGTCTGCATTTTAGTAGCATTTGAATTGCTGCAGCAATGCGTAGCCAAGCAGAGCTGTACTTTGATTTTATTTCGCTCTTGGCACTCAACTATAATTCCAGACATAACATGGGGTCTCTGTATGTTTGTCTTTCCCACTACATTGGAAGCTCCAAGAGGAGAGGAACAGTGTTGCTTTAATTTCTCCATCGCCAGTAATGCCAAGCACAGAGCCAGGCCAGGAAAGATGCTCCCTAAATAACTATGTGCCTTGTTTGCTGCAGTCGTAGCTACTGTGGAATTCTAATTTGTGGCCCTTTGCTTAGAAATGCAGGTTTCTAGCAGGACTACCCTAGAAATAAATGTAAGGAGAAAAGAATTCCCCCATGGAATTTGGTGGCGTTCTATATTACCTCTTCTCAAATAACTTTTAAAAGGCTACTTTCCTCTATTGAGTAAGTTTAGACATTTTTACCTCAGGATACATGGCTCATTAAAGTGGTGATTTTCCACTTGCAGGTACAAAAATGAAAATAGGGCTGGCAGAGCCATGCCCCACAGAAACATGTCATCTGTTCAGAGCTTATTATTTTTGCTAGCTACCTATCAAAGACCACAAACCAATGGAGGGTTCTTTCTCAGCAAAGATAACAGTACTCTAATTGACATTGTTCCCTCTCTTAAGGAAGCTTGAGACATAAAGCAACATAAATATGGTTTTTTTTCACATTGTTTTAAGGAAAACTTTGGAAGAAGAGAGAAGATTGAAGAGACATGTCAATTTCAGTGGCTAATCCTGCTTTCCAGCCGGGTCCACTTCTGCCCTCCCCTCTCCCTTTGATCTTCTTTCCAGTTGGCCTGAGGTTTGTAGCAGAATGCTGATCTAACCAAGCTTCTCCCTTTCCAGAATGGTATTTTGCGATGTCTCTGTGCAAATCCAATATTCTTATTGGAAATGAAGTAGGGAACAGAAGTAATACAGGAATATGTAAGCTCACAATCCAAAAGAACAGGCTCCTCCCCCAAATTATGAGCAGCTTCTAAATCACACAGAGCATTAGCAAAGGCAGAAAATATACATATGTGTATGAAAGATATGCTGACGCTATTATATAAATCTATGCTTCTGCTTCCAAAAGCTGATGATTAAGTAGAAGAAAGTAATCAAGGCTTGACTCTGTCTACCAAAGCACAGGAAAGTGCCAGGGCTATTTTGTCACTGGTGTTTTTCCTGCCCCATAATAGATTCTCTTCCCTCTTCCACACGCAGTTTACAAGGCTATGTTTAGAACAGACGTCAGAGCTGGGAAACCAACTCCCAAAAGCAAGACTTTCCCAAGGGTGTCATCTTGTGGTGCTGTTGTGCATTACAACATTTCTTCGACCTGATGCAGACAGCTGGAAACCAGAGGCAAACAACTTGGAACAACTCCTTTTGTGATATACACAATTGAACCTCTGGGACTTGGCATTAGAGCCTGTTAGGCAAGTGCCAAACACAGGTGTTGAGATGGTTAAACATGTTTAAGTGCTTCCACAAGGGAGAAATCATAAATTGGAAGACACTAAGCCATACAAAGGGCCACTGAGGAGAGAGTCATAATGCAACATCTAGAAAAAGGACTTAGAATTCCCATATTTTAGAGACAGAAGAGTCTTTATAGAGGTGGGCTTACCCTAGGGACCATGGTATTGCTTTAGGGAAAATGAACTGCTTAACATTGAACATAAAAACTACTTTTTATCAGATTCTGAAAGGAGTTCATGGCTTAACAAAGACTAAGAAATTGTGCTTGAGATCCTAGCCTGATCTCATGCCCTGGAAAAATGTTCTACCTACAACAGTCTTGATAGATTCAGGAACTCTCAGTCATTATGTTGAGGCAGTTGTTCAAGGCTAATTGCTTTTAAGCATGCAGAAGTTTAATACTAAATTCAAAATGAATATTGAACAGTGCTTCCCTGAAGTGTGAATCTACTGGGCTTAGTCTTCCCTACCACAGCATAATCTAGCCCTTTTCCAAATGGCATCTCCTCAAGGAGTAAGGATGTGGCTTAGTGGTATAGTGCTTGCCTAGCATGGCCAAGGCCCTAGGTTCAATCTCCAGTACTGAAAAAAAAAAGATACCAAATGGCATCTCCTCACATTATCCATGCCATTTTGATGTCCTCCCTCTATGTCTCACCTTTGTCAGGCTAAACCTACTGGCCCCTATAGCTTTCATTTACCGCGGTTTTCAGAGCCTTCATTTGAAGGAAGTCTCTCCCTTTTTTGAGAGAAAGCTCCCTTGAAAACCTGACATACAAAACTGAACACACTACCCGCTGTGACATCCCCTTCCACCTACTGGTTTCCTGACTTGAACTTGTACAAAACACTCAGACACTCTTATATTTCTGCCACTCTCTAGTCTAACTCAGAGTCTTTCACTCTTTCCAGTTTAAAGAGCACACCCCTTAATCAAAAATTAAAAAAATGGAGGAAGTAAAGTAGGAGCTGTGTGGTTCTTTTTCCCTGTCCTTTATATCACTTCATTCACCCGAAGCAGACCTATCCTTTATTTATTTCATTTCTGGTTCAAATATAGCATAAAAACCTTTTTATTGCTAACATTAGATTTGCCTCAAATCTGAGCTTTTTCTAGTCTTTTCATTTTCATTCTGATAAATTTATGATGTGCTTTGTGTTTATCCTTTAGTGATGTCAGGTTTCTGTTTTTGCAAAAATGGCTTCAAAATCAAAACTATTGAGCTACAGTCTTTTTTTTTTTTTTTTGGCACCAGGGACTGAACTCAGGGGTACTTGACCACTGAGCCACATCCCCAGCCCTATTTCGTGTTTTATGTAGAGACAGGCTCTCACTGAGTTGCTTAGTGCCTCCCCATTGCTGAGGCTGGCTTTGAACTCGCGATCCTCCTGTCTCAGCCTCCCTAAGTGCTGGGATTACAGGCTTGAGCCACTACACCCGGCTGAGCTACAGTCTTGATGGTTTCTTTAGATCTGTACACTTTCTTCAGAAGCAACCATTCTCTCTTATCTCTCCTTTGGACTCTATGAGAATACACACACACACACTCATGGCACATTATATCTATTTGAAATTTTCTTCCTTAAACTCTGGAAACATGCCTGGGGATCCTTTTTTAGGCTATGTCAAACTATTCTTGTCATTTTTTCCTGCTTCCTATCACTCCTGCTACCACCTCATTGATGATAATTAAGGATTGGTAAATCAGTTCTGCTCATGGCTTTATCAGCATTATAAGGTAATGAGAAGTAAACAAATAAGACCATGACAAATGATTAAGACCAGAGATGAAACTAGGAAGAAATTGATCAAAAGAGCAGTACTAAAAAGAACTCGATGAGTGCTGACTATGTCTTGCAGTTTTTCTCATGAACTCAGCCTGGTGAAATGGCAGCAGGGGTGGATTTTCAGAGACTAAGGTGTGGCTCCAACAGCCAGCAGTGAAGGGAACAGAAAATGTACGAGATCAGGGTGGCTGGAAGTACTTGCCTTGTTCTTCTCTTAGGTATACCCATTCCTGGGCCACCAGCAGCAGCATAAGTCTTTTGGAACCTCATGAACTGCTTACAATTCCTTACCAAGATGGTTCCAGAAATCTGGCCAGGCTGAGCACATGGACTGAAGGCATTAGAGCCTGCAGCTGAGGGACTGAGGATGGCTGCAGCCAAGCAGACCCACCTAATATAAACTCTGCAGTCAGCAGGCAATTTAATGCCAGACACTGTCCTTGTAGGCCAAAGGAACTATTCCTTCTCACCCTGGCAAGCTCTATAGGTGTCCTGCCCATATCTGCTCAGCACTTACCAGCTCTATAGTGCTGACAGCTTTTGATTGCAAACATCTGCAACTCTCCCTGGGGCTTGCCACATACCCAGCATAGGCCCAAAATTTCAGGAATGCCACCCTCAGCCATTGATGAAAGGGATTTGATGGCAAAATGCCCTAGCTTCTCACCTCCAAGTGGGACAACTTGGAGCTATGTGCTTAGTTTCCCAAATGTACCCAGCAGGACT
>PVHX01023116.1:0-26358 GCA_004024805.1 Geosciurus inauris
CTAAATATATATATATATATATATATATATATATATTTTTTTTTTTTTTTAAAAGACACCATCCTATTGCAGAAGCAACAGGGAGCCTTGCATGGGGTTGCCTCTCTCTCTCTCTCTCTTTTCCTACTAACAGCCAACTTCTTTTGATTATCCTTTTACTAGTTCTATAGTCTAATACCTCTATATTTTCACATCCTACCTCATAAACATCACAGCCTACCTGCTCCCTGTCCACCATTAGAAACGGTAAACCCTCATGTAAACCTATTATCTATATGGTAGAAGATAATTGAACTCATCATTTCCTGTTTATAGCAACAACACTGTAAATGTCAAAATAGAAGCTAATTGATCTGGCTGCATGGGTGCTGTAAACATTGATATCCCCCTTAAAGTTGAGATATTGGTAACCCGCAGGGACACTACAAAATTATAGGGTAGAAGCTGCAACATTCAGATATGCACTGCAAGAGAGGAAGACACATAGGCAACATGAAAAAACAAGAGAGGAAAGTGCCTCAAACAAACCAAGACACTGCAATAGAATCCATTGACAGTGCAGTAGATGAAATGTCAGAGAAAGAGTTCAGAATGTACATAATTAAAATGATCTGCAAATTAAAGAATGACCTAAGTGAGCAAATACAGGCAAAAATTGATCACTCCAACAAAGAGATAAGAGAGTAAATACAGGTAGCAAAAGATTACTTCAAGAAAGAGATAAAGCTGGGTGCGGTGGCGCACACCTGTAATCCCAGCACTCTGGGAGGCTGAGACAAGAGGATCGCAAGTTCAAAGCCAGCCTCAGCAATAGCAAGGCGCTAAGCAACTCAGTGAGACCCTGTCTCTACATAAAACACAAAATAGGGCTGGAGATATGGCTCAGTGATTGAGTACCCCTGAGTTCAATCCCAGGTACCAAAAAAAAAAAGAAAAAGAAAAAAGAGAGATTCTGAAAAAATTCAAACAAAAAATCCTTGAAATGAAGGAAACAATAAACCAAATAAAAAACTCAATAGAAAGCCTCACCAACAGACTAGCTTACTTGGAAGACAGAATTTCAGACAATTAAGAGAAAATATACAATTTCATAATGAATTTGACCACAAAGTTAAGCCAAGCACCATGTCGCCTATAATCCCAGCAACTTGAGAGGCTGAGGCAGGAGAATCGTTAGTTGAAGGCCAGGCTCTGAAACTTAGCTGAGCCCCTATCTCAAAAATTAAAAAGAAAAAAGAAAAAAAAAGGATTGGGGCTGGAGCTCAGCATCCCTGGGTTCAATTCCCAGTACCAAAACAACAACAAAAGGCTAAACAGGTGTGTCCATTTTATGAATAGCCATTATATTAAATATATATTAAAATCCCATGTTATCTCAAATCTATCCCTTTCCAAATAATTATTGATAAAAGCCAAAGAATATCCCTCCCCACTCCCTCCATGACAAATATGTACCATGGATCTCTACAAAGCAATCTCAGGTAGATTCTTTCCCAAATAGATGACAAGTTTTCAAAGGATGGTCTTTTACCCTTAAAAGGGACTTGTCAGCTATATTCCAGGTTATTTTATAGAGCCACTGGCTGCCTTTCTTCATTCCCATTTCCTTTCTTCATTTTGTACTATTACATGTTCTGTAACTGAGCTATAGAAAAGCACTTTTCAGCACTTAGTACATGAGGGCTCTAACAAGGAGTAGGCAGGCTCACTCCCTCTCCTTGGTCTCTAAGTGAAAGCTGCTAAGGAACTGGCGCAGCCACTGTTTCCAGAAGCCTGGCATTGCAGGATCTTCCCCCACAGTCATGGAGGACTGGGGGGGGGGGGTATGAATTTTATTTTATTCCCAATTGAATTACCTTGATCTCTGTAGTCTAGACTTTTGAAAATATTCATGTACTCTATCACATTGTTGGATAAAATACCAGTTTATTTCCCTATCAAAGAGGTGGGTGGACATGATAACCCTAAGGATTATTCTTTTAAATAATCAGATGAATAGTTAAAATAGCCAAATCAACAGGCTTGCACTTGAAATCATTTTTATTACCTAAATTCAAGTAGGTAGTAAGAAATTCCTCTCTTCAGGAATTTCTATTGCCTTCACTAACCAGCTCAAGCAGAAATAAAATCAAACCTGCATTTGAATAACTTATCTTCTTTTACTAATCAGTATTCTTGATTAGTATTTGTACAATGTTCTCCAAGTTTCGTTCTAATTACTAGCTCTATATCTCTTAGAAGCAGGACAGGAAATTTCTTTACATTTCCCTCTTCTTCCTATTTTGAACCATGATAGTTCATGATAAGTTTGGAAGACATAGACTAAGAGAAATACATAAAACTGGAAATGCTGCAGAAAGTATAGGTGGAACATGATTGGTCAGACATTGCTAATGAGTGATGCTCAGTTAAGGAGGTTCATTATATACATGTTCATGCTACTTTTCATTTAAAAAAAAAACCTGAAAGTTTTCCTAATATAAAATCTAAACTCAAACAGAATGTTCTTGAAGCAATGATCTGTGGAATATGGACTCCACAGAAACCTTGGATGAAACACCAGACAGTATAATCTCGACAATTTATTGGTTTGCTATTTATCGTCCTGGAGGTTGGTATAGAATGGAACTTTCAGAATCTGATAGGGTGAACCTGAGGGGCCTGAATACAGGAAAAGTTGTAGGTTGTGGTAGCAAAAGGTAATCACAATTCTGAATGAAAGGGAAATTCCTCTTTTTGAGAGAGGGTTACATTTGGCCTGGAGAAGATAAGAATTTTGTGCATGTCAAGTTGCCTAGAAAGACTGAATCATCAGCCCTCTATCAGGAGGTCTTAGTGGAATGTCACCTCTTTTTCCTTTTTTCTTTGTACTGGTTACTGAACCAGGTGCACTTTGCCACTGAGCTACATACCTAGGCCTTCTTTATTTTTCATTTTGAGACAGGGTCTCACTAAGTTGCTTAGAGCCTTGCTAAATTGCTGAGGCTGGCCTTGAACTTAGAATCCTCCTGCCTCAGCCTCCCAAGTGGCTGGTATTAACAGGAATGAGCAGTTGCACCCAGTGGAACATCACCTATTCATGTGCTGGTATCAAAGGATGTTGAAGTTAAGAATACAACCTCTTTGAAAAAATTAATTTGGTCTGGTCAGATAATGGTAAATTTAAATAACCACCTTGTGGTTTAACTTTCTCTTGGCCTGGAGAAATTTCTAACCTAAGATGTATATGGAGAAATAATATGATCAATAACAGAGACTCACAATAAAGGCTGAAGAAACAAGCCATAAAAGTTTGACTTATAACAAGACTAGAGTCTATCCACAGTGGATGGTCATTTCTTTCAAGAAGCCCTTCGAGTCTAGGTATATTTCAAATGTGAGGCAATGGGGAATGTTATTGAGGTGAACCATGCTCAATTTCTTCCAACTCTTAACCTAGCCTAATCCTTTACTTAGAAAGAAAAATCTTTCATAAAAATAAGGATTTATCCTAAGAAATACTATCTTGACTTCATTTTTTTAGTCCTGTGAATTCTACCCTGCCTTTCTAATGGAAATACAAGCATCCTTGGAACCCAGGAAAAAAATATTTTGTCAATAGTCTCAAGAGAGAATAGCATTACCCAATATAGAGCAGCATTAAACCAATTGTCCAGCAGGAAAAAAGAAAAAACTAATCTCTTTCCATGGAAAAGTGAGGGTTTGGATTAAAACTCCTTTCTTTCTGGTCCTTTTTGTGCCCTCTTTATTTCTTTTTCTTTTTTTTTCTTTCTTTCTTTTCCTTTTTGGTACCACAGATTGAACCTAGGGGTGCTTAACCACTGAACCATATCTCCATTTTTTGTATTTTATTTTGAGACAGGGTCTCGCCAAGTTGCTTAGGGCCTCACTAAATTGCTGAGGCTGGCCTCAAACTTGCGATCCTTCTGCCTTTGTCGCCCAAGTCATCAGGATTACAGGACACTGCACCAGGCTACCCTCTTTATTTCTATGTAACATCCCAGAACAGAGATCCTTCCTTGTGTCATATTATCCTACACACACACACACAATGAAGATGCACCTAAGAACATTCTCCTCACCACTTACAGAATTTGGCTTCATAAGAGGAGCAGTAATGAAGTCTCTTCCTAGACCCTCATCAACTTTGTTGTTAACAAAAGCAATAGCTATTATTTCCTTTCATGACAGGAGAAATAGGAACTGTGAAAGAAAAATATGGGCCATACTTGTGGAGGAAATCAACAATATACCGTGACTTGAACCTCTCTGGTAACTTTTCAAGCCCTTGGGTTGCCTACAGTGCAGCTGCTCATCTGGTCCATCTAGAGCCACTCCCACAAAACCCAGGTTTTTTTGTGGATAGCTGACTTTTTTAATGGACCAGGGAAGCTATTAGGCAAGAGCATCTTTTTCATCAGCATATTATTTTTCAGATTCCAAAGCAGTTCCTCACAGCTTTCTTTTTTTAAAAATTTTTTTAGTTGTAGATAGACACAATACCTTTATTTTATTTATTAATTTTCATGTGTGCTAAGGATAGAACCCAGGGCCTCACACATGCTAGGCAAGTGCTCTACCACTGAGTCATGACCCCAGTCCCATAACAGTTTTCTTTTTATTTCTCTAACTTCAGAGATCCCAACTTCTTGGAGGAAAGGATCCCTTCCTAATGCAATGAGTTTAGTGGAACTTTCCTTGACAGAACTTAATCTTTTTGTCTGTTAGTGGAAAATCCCCAACCTGAAAAAAACAATATAAAAAAATAAGCATGGATTTGATAATTTTTAAATTAATTTTTATTGTTCAGAATGTAGAGTCATGCACTACATAACAATATTTTCTTCAACTATGAACTGCATATACCAGAATGGTCCCATAAAATTATAATGGAGTTTAAAAAAATCCCTTTGCATAGTGATATCATAGTGCAAATCATCTTTCACATGTTTGTTGAGATGCTGGTGTGAACAAATCTCCTGTGCTACCAGGCATATGAAGGTGTAGAAAAAAGTATAGTACATAATATCTGATAATGATTATGTTATCATTTATGTATTTGCTATCCTAGAATGTGCATGCCTACTTTTTTTTTTTTTTAAGTTACCTATAAAGGAGCCTCAGGAAGGTCCTTCGGAAACTGTTCCAGGAGAAGCACTGTTATCAAAGGTGGTGACAACTCCATGTGTTACTGCCTCTGAAGACCTTCCAGTGGGACAAGATGTACAGAAGACAGTAATATGGATGATTCTGACTCTGTATAAAACTGGACTATTCTGTGTGTTTGTGTCTTCGTTTTCAATGAAATTAGGTATAAAAATTAGGCAAGAGGCTGGGGTTGTGGTTCAGTGGCAGAGTGCTCCCCTAGCACATGTGAGGCCCTGGGTTCGATTCTCAGCACCACATAAAATAAATAAAATAAACGTATTGTATCCATCTACAACTAAAAAAATACTTTAAAAAAATTAGGCAAAATATTTAGAATAAGAATATAAAGAAATATAATAAGGATATAAAGAGAGAAAATACCTTTGTACAGCTGTACAATGTGTTTCTTTGAAGTTTTATTACAAGGGCCAAAATTTTTTTAAAAATTGAAGTCTATAAAGTAAAAAAGTTATAATAAGCTTATTTATTATTTAAGAATAAAATAGTTTTAAAGTAAATTTTCAATGTTGCCTAAGTGTACAGTGTTTGCAAAGTCTACAGTAGTGACAGTCATGTCCTAAATCTTCATGTTCACTTGCTACTCATTCATTAACTCACCCGGAGCAACTTCCGGTCCTGCAAGCTCCACTCGTGGTCTGTGCCCTATACAGGTGTATCATCTTATCATGTTTTATCTTTTATACCATGTTTTTATTGTACCTTCTCTATACAAATGCTTATCACTGTATTATAATTTCCTATAGTGTTTTTTTTTTTTTTTTTTTGTACTGAAGATTGAACTCAGGGGCACTCAACCACTGAGCCACATATCCCCAGCCCTACTTTGTGTTTTATGTAGAGACAGGGTCTCACTGAGTTGCTTAGCGCCTCGCCATTGCTGAGTCTGGCTTTGAACTCGCGATTCTCCTGTCTCAGCCTCCCAAAGTACTAGGATTACAGGCATGTGCCACCGCACCCGGGTTCCTATAGTGTTTTATATAGTGACATGCTGTACAGGTTTGTAGGTGGAGAGCAGAATAAGGAGATATATAGAGAGGGGGGAAAAGAGGGAGAGAGAGAAAATATATAAAATACTAAGTTCCTATATATCCTCTCCCTCACCCTTGTATCATATCCCCTTTTGTTTGTCTCTATAAAGAATCCAGTGTGAACAGTATCAGTTCCCAGAAAATAAACCCATTCTAAGCAATGTGGTGCTTTCAAGATAAAGTAAGGCACTTTCCATAAGGTACTGTTGTCCTGTGGACATGGAAGCAGAATGGAGGGTTGGAGCAGCAAATAAAAATAAAAATAAAAACAATAGATACAATGTGATCATTACCTGGGCTTTCTTAGGAGAATGTGCAGATCATCAGTGAGACCTCCTGTTACTTGTCACAATTTTTTTAGGAGTCCTGAATTAGCAGGGAGAATAGGAACAAGGGAAATATGGGCTACAGAAAAGCACAGCTGTGCTGGGCATGGTGGTACACAGCTATAATCTCAGCAGCTGGGTAAACTGCAACAGGAGGATCGCGAGTTCAAAGCCAGCCTCAGCAAAAGCTAGGCGCTAAGAAACTCAATGAGACTCTGTCTCGAAATAAAATATAAAATAGGGCTAGGGATGTGGCTCAGTAGTCGAGTGCCTCTGAGCTCAATCCCCAGCACACCCCTTCCCCCAAAAAAAGAAAAGAAAAGCACAGCTATTGAGGAGTACAGGTTCTAGAATCTAACTCCTTAGGTTCCAGTCCTGGTTTCACCTCATAACTAGCTGTGTGATGATGGCTAACATCTCCATGCTTCATTGTCTTTATCTGTGAAATGGAAGATAGAATTATTTCTACTTCACACAATTGCTATGATAATTACATAAGCTGAAATGTGAAATACTTAAAATAGTATTTAATGTGCAAAGAATCAACAATCAAAAACAGGCAAAGTGCCTACCACATCAAGTAATAAACATTTTTAAAACATAGTACTTGTAAGAGTCTCTGACATACTCAATAATGTGTATTATTACACACATACACACACACACACACACACACAACATATTGGAAGACTAACAAAACTACTGTGAAATTTAACTTGACTATTACTATGGTTTGAATATGTGTAGTGTCCCCTAAAGGTACATATGTAAGATGTAGTTCCCAGGGTGATACTATTGGGAGGTGCTGTGGACCTTTAGGAGGTGGATCAGGTGAGAGATTTAAGTCATTAGCAACATACCCTTTTAGGGGACTACAGGATCCCACCATCCTCTCTGTCTCTCTCTACTTCCTGGCTCTTGACATGAGTTGTTAGCTCTGCCTGCACTTCCACCAATGTCATCTGAATCCTCAGCAGAGACCCAAGTGATGGGAACCCCTGATCTTACATTGGAAACTTCAAAACTATGAGCTAAATATACTTTTTCTAGCCAGGTGGGGTAGCACACACCTGTAATCCAAGCACTTTGGGAGGCTGAGACAGGAGAATCATGAATTCAAAGCCAGCCTCAGCAATGGTGAAGCACTAAGCAATTCAGTGAGACCCTGTCTCTACATAAAACACAAAATAGGGTTGGGGATATAGGTCAGTGGTTGAGTACCCATGAGTTCAATCCCCGGTACCAAAAAATAAATAAACTTTTTCTAACCTAATTGCCTTGTGGATCCCGTTATAGTAATGGAAAGCTGACTAATATAGCAGTAGAAAACCAACTACAGTCATTTATGTAAATTATGGACTACTTGCATCCAAGTATTATGAAACCCAGTGGCGATTACACATAGCATTAAGTGGGACAGGTTGACTTTGCTAAGGGTGTGACTGTGATGCTAACCTCTGGGTGTAAGTGCCCAGGGCTCCTTGTAGCTGGATCATCTGCTGCTGTAGCACAGTAGTTTTCTCACTGCATTATCAAGTTAGCAGTAGCCCTGCTTGCCCCAGATTTCTCTCATATACTGTTCCAAAATCTTTCTGCAGTCCTTAGTCCTTTGAAATTTTCTGCTGCATCTTATAATCTCCCCTGCCTTTTTAAAGAAGAATTTTATTCAAGAAGTGTATAGAGTACTTCTGTGTTCAAGGTATTGAACATAAAGGTATTGAAGATAAACAAACATAACTCAGGTCACCCATACAAATGATTTATATAAGAGAATAATAAAATGACAGCTTAATATGAACTAAGAAAAATTGCTATGGGGCTTCAAGAAGTGCTGGTTGTGATTTTCAAATAGATGCCTATTTTGATCTTTTAAACCATTACCTATATAATATTTATTATGTAATCTACATATGTAGATTTCATCTTTCTTTACTCTTTCCCCTCTCACACACACATACTAGAATATAAACTTCATAGTGCAAGGACATTCTGTTTTGTTCACTGATGCATCCCAAGTGTGTAAATAGTACCCAACATTCAGTAGGCACCCAATAAATATGTGCAGGGTAAGTAGGTTCTGAGAAACACAAGAGAATCTCAGGTAAGGAAGACAGAGTGAACACATGTACAGGCTCCCTCCCTAAACTCTAGCAAAACCATACTAAAGGAATTATTTAACAGGCATAATCCAAGGATGAAAAAATGGTAGAAGAGACTACAGGAAGATTCTAGAAGCTGAAACACAGGTGGATGATTAAGTCTGTCTTAGTAGAACCTGAACCTGAAGCTGATGCTGAATCAGGCCCTGGGGACAGCACAAAAGCAACATGGTTTCCACAGAAGAAGCCACAAAGGCTCAAGATCCAGAGGTACTAAGTGCCTTAGAGGGCAGTGGGGAGGGAACAGCATGCCTAAGGACAGGATCACTGTCCTGTTAAAGAAGTTGACAGGGAATGCCCCAGGCTCCAGGCAAAACACTGGTGACTATTCACTGGCTGAGTAAATTCCAGGATCTGTGACTAGGGAACAGGAGGTTAAACAGAGGGCAGAGTGACTGCATCAGTGTGGTCCAGTCAGGAGACAGAAACTGTGCAGAATGACCAGAAGAGGAGGGGAGGGTAAAGAGGAGGACTTACACACTAGATGTCAGACTCCTCAGGCCCTTCTCCTCTTTCAGCACCTAGCATGCAGCAGCCAGCAGGAATTAGAGGAACCATCTCTGCAGACTCTGAGAGTCTGAAAGGAAAAATCTAAGATACTGACAATGGGAATCACTCAGACAATATCTGCCATCAGGAGACCGAGGTCTGCTCACACTGAATGTGTTCTGTCAGATGCTTGGAGCTTCATGGGCTTTGTTCCCCAAAACAGACTGTTATACATAAACAGACAAGGACTATCAGTTACTTCAGATAGACCTGCCACAATAGGACAGAGGGAAAAAACAAACAAAACCCTAAAGTCTTGCAATATAAGAGACATGAGATTATGAAGAGAGAAGAAAAATATTCTCCAAACTATAATAAGTCAGTGAGTTGACACATAAGCATGTCACTTAGAGATTCAGAGGGAAATGTCAAAAGACTCAGCTACAAAGACTAAAAGGTTACTGTTAGGTCGGGTCAGGGTGTCCAGTTAGGGGCATCTGGGGCAGCTGCCCGCATGTGCAGAGGAGCAGCCAGCCAACTGCTGACGTCAGCAGTAGAGGCACTTCCTGTCAATCAGTGGGCTTTTCCTGACTCATCCAGGAAGGACTCTGACCTCAGCAGGATCCTCTGACCTTCTCTTCCTGCCTTAAGCCCTCCCCTTCCTGACTGGGCCTTTTAAAACTTTCTGAACCCAGGTAGATGTGCACGATTCTCCTGGACATACTCTGATGGACGGGAAAGTTTAGCCCAAGAGCGTATTTCCAATAAAGCCTTGCCTAGCGGTTTTAATTCGCCTCCTTTTGGTCATCTGGCTTTACAGTTACCTCTGGGGAACAGAAAATGGAGAGGAGAGGAGGATGAGTTGCTATCTTTTTTAAATAAACAACAAAAAAACTATTCAGCTCTTTAAATTATGCACAAGTACTCTAGGTATAAAATCAGAACAAAACACCAAGAAACTACAGGATATTTTAAAGTGAACATAGCCCACTGGACACTCCTCCCCCAAGCTCTTATGACATTGTCTTATTTCAGATGTCACCTGCTTTTCCTCACCCCCACTCACTCTTACCCCCAAACCTAAACAAGGCTACTGAAAAGGGAAGGGACTCTAGAAGGCCTGGAATCTGCTCTGTCAGGATCAGGTGAGAAACCCTGGGTCAGCTTCAGTTTATTGACACCAGATGACTTCTCCTTGTGCAACTTAAAATCTTTGTTTTGAAGTTACAACTATCAAAACCAGGCTGACTCAGTCCTCATGTGCTTCCTCTTTATTTCTTTCCAAGGAATATCCTCATCCCAAAAACCTTGATTCTAAATACACCTTCTCCTGCTTGCTGCTTTCTCTAGGTTCTCTTCCTGTATAGGCTGGATATTCCTGGGATCCTTTTGCCCTAGGTGGGACAAACACCAAGTCTTTGGGTAACAGACCCTTTGCTACCCTTTCACATCACTGTGTTGCTTTCCCTGGGGATAAAAGGGAGAGGTACTTTTAGCTGTGGTTATTTTTATACAGAACATTACCAAATTGTAGCATATTGCTCTTTTTCTTTACTAGCAGTTCCACTGGCTCTGATTGTAAGGTTAATCCCTGATATAAACAAGGGACCTGTTCAGAGCAAAACAGTTGGAATGGCACTGATAGACCAGGTGTGAGCAGGGTGTGCTGGTGCATACCTGTAATTCCAGTACTTTGGGAGGTTGAGACAGGAGAATCTCGAGTTCAAAGGCAGCCTCAGCAAAGGCGAGGCGCTAAGCAACTCGGTGAGACCCTGTCTCTACATAAAACACAAAATAGGGCTGGGGATGTGGCTCAGTGGTCGAGTACCCTTGAATTCAATCCCAGGTACCAAAAAAAAAAAAAGGTGAGCTCATCCACTCATTACACAATGAGAGAAGTCTCATTTTAGATTTATTCAAAACAAACATTTACTCTTTCCTTATCTCTGATGTAGTCAACCCTCTTATCTGTGATAGAAAAAGTGTAGTTATCTCATTTTCAGTTAAACAAAGTAAGAAGCAACATTTAATATCTTGGATGAATAATTGGGCCTCTTTTTTCCCCCCAGGGCTAAGGACCGAATCCAGGGCCTTGTGCATGCTAGGCAAGCTCTCTGCCACTGAGCTAAATTCCCAACCCCTTGGACGAATAATTGGGATTCAAATGTCTCAGTAATTCCCAAAGTTAAGATGAACAAATAAATGTAATCTACTTTTAAACTCCTATGTTTTGTTCCAAATATTCATTTTACCATCATAGAATGGGGAAGACTCCGCTTAACCATCATATGAAAAAGAATATGAGCTTTGGTTAAGTACAAGCTAAATGAACTCACTGCAAGTAGTGGCTAGAGAGTGCTTCCCAAAAAAGTAAACGCTTCTCTCTCCCTCTCTCCGAGAATACAGGTAAGACTGGTTTTGCTCTATTGGTCTCTTAGTAAGTATTTGGTGAGGATCTTTGTGTCTATTATGAGGAAGCTGCTCTGGCAGGTGGAAAAGAAGAGGAAGAACTCAAGGATATTATAATAGATGAGTAGACACATACATGGGTGATGACAGTATTGATAACTACCTTGGAACAATGCTATAATTTATGTGTGGTCATTTATAATGCCTCTGTTCACTTTGTAAATGGCCTATGAGGTCATAAGTCAAATACAGTCACCTTATTAAAAATGAGAAAAGTGAGGCTAAGAGAAGGTAAAACAGTGATTCTCAAACACTTAGCTCTCAGGACACCTTTATGCTCTTAAAATTATTGACATATTTCTCACCATACATACAAATTAAATCAAAATGGGTGGAAGATCTAAATGTAAGAGTTTTAACAATAAACTCTTAGAAGAAAACCAAATATAAATATGTGTAACCTCAAAACAGGCAATTGTTTCTTATATATGACATCAAAAGCACAAAGAACAAAAGAAAAAAGGGGCAATTTGGAATTCATCAAAATTGAAACCTTTGGACTTCAAAAGAAACTATCAAAAAATTGAAAAGACACCCCACAAAATAGGAGAAAATGTAACAGTGGTCCGCTTTATGCTTTGAATATAACTCTTGTGACTCTGCAACTGCACCTTATTTTTAAAATGAACATGTTTCCTTCTCTTCCCCTCTTTCTCATCTTTCCCCCTCTCTAATCTCAGGGGAAACAGGATTATCTTTCTTCCCCATTCTAATAGAGTTATCTGTCTCTGAGTACACACTCACCATAGGAACCAAGTAATCCAGATTTGGAGATGGTACCAGAAGATCTCAGAAATGACTATCTCCCAAATTAACAAGTGAATTACAACTCCAGACAGAGAACAGTAGAATGTAGCCTTTGAGTCACCTCTTCAAAAGCCCCTTGTTCCTCTTGATGGGCAGAACCACAGCCTTTGGGACAGAAGTCCCCTGTGTTTCTCTTTTGCTAGCAAAGCAATGAAACTTTTTCCTTTTTCTCAAAGCCGTGTCCTTGTTATTGGACTGGCATCCGGACAAGGACCTAGCTTTCGGCAACAAAAACACTGCAAATAATATATATGACGAGTGACTAGTACCTGGATTAAATAAACTCTTATAATAATTTTTTAAAAAGCACAATTTTTGAATAGCTATAAGATATATGTAGGGATTCCACTTGACCTGACTAAAGCCATCTTTGTGGTAACTGACATTTTCTCTGCCAAGTGACCCTGGCAAGAATTCCAAACCCTAAGAATAAACAAAGTTGTACAGATTGTCAGTGGAACATTTCCTGCCAATCCCCAACTGTTTTTGTAACTGATATGTTAATAGTTTCTGGGAAAGCTCAGGTATATTCCACTTACTTGTGGCCCACCTTTGCCTAGCTTATCATTATATATAAATCCTTCCTCCTGCCTCAGGGTATGAGAATCCTCCTACCTTGTTTTGCCCAATTCATACTTCTTTCTATACGTTTCTAATAAAGCATACTTTGGCAAGTTGTGGGTTTGTCCTCCTCTTTATTTCGTCTCTCAATAACTTTTGGCAACTGTTCCTGGTTCACCAAGTTTTTCTGTAATAATATGCACATAGCATATCAGCACATGAATAATTGTTTAGTGTCATTACTCTTTAGGGAAATGATGATCAAAACCTTAATGAGATACCAGTTCACATTTATTAGGATTAATATAATGGAAAAGACAGGTAATAACTCGTGCTGATAAGATAGTGGAATAACTTAGTATTGATTTTGCTCCAAAACGCCTCTGTGATGTGCTCTTCCTTTCCATCGCCCCATCGCCATCCCAGATTTGGAGGCCACGCCCCCTCACCTGAGTTCTACCAAACCTTCCTTTTGACCTTCCGATCCCAGTCTGGTCCCCTCTGCTTCGCTTGCTGCCACCAGAGTAACTTTCTAAAACACTGTCCTGTCCTGCTTGGCTCTTGGTCACATAAGCAGCAATCTGCACCCTTGCTGCAGACATTCACAGCCTCCACTCCACACCCCTACCCCCGAACATCAGCCTTGAACTTTCCTGAACACTTTCTGCTTCTCTGCTTTACCGCAAGCTTTCCCCGATCAAGACACATTCGTTTTGCTGACTAGTACGTGATAGCTGTTTGCACAACTGCAGACAGGATCAAAATGCACCATGCCCACGACCGCCCTGCTTAGCTAGGTCTCCCCCACCTCAAGGGCCGCTGGGGGTCAGGCACCCACACAGGCCATAATCCCCAGGGACGAGGGGCTGGCAGCGCAGGAGGCTAAAGCTCTTTGCGTTTCTTCTGGGCAGGGAAGGAGGGCCTGTGCTAGGGAGGAGCGGCTTCCACAGCTCAGCGAGCTCTAGAGGCCGCAGAGTACAGGGATCCAGTTCTCCAAGGCCGTCTGCACTTCCCCGTTCCAGGGTGTGGCTGGTCAAGCCAGAATGAGGAGAGCCGGACGTCCGGAGCCTAGAAAGTAGAAAGGCAACCCGCGGGAAGAAGGCGCGCGACTGGGGCTAGAACGGTCGCGCCTCCTGATTGGCGCCGGCGCCGGCCGACAAGCCGGGTGGCCGCTGATTGGCTGAGCGGACTCTGGCGCTACGAGCAGCGTGAACGCAAGTAACCTTGAAAGCCGGGTCTGCGACCCGCAGTAACCCGGGCGGGAGGTGTGGAGGGCGCAGCCCCGCCCTGCCAGGCCTAGTTAGACTGTAGGAGCTGCAGCTGAGTTCAGCGCTAGCTGCCTCGGACTGAGCCTTGCTGGAGGCCTTCGCGCAGAGCGACCTCATTCCAACCTCAGCTAGGCTGTTGAGGGGTTCAGTGGGGGATAGCGAGGGAGGCCGGGGGCGTTGGAATCGCTTAGGATTGCCGTTCTATGGAACCACACGAATGGCCGCGGTGGGTCAATGAGATGGCAGCCTGTTCTCTCCGCCCCTGCGCACACTGCCCTATTAGTGGAAAAGGCGAGACTGGAAGCTTGGGCCTGACTCTGGGCTCGGTACTACGGGTGCGGCTTTTCCATCCCTACTGGGGGGCAAGACGGTCTTGTGAGGACTGACTTTCCAGAGGAGGGGAGGAGGAAAGGGACAAATGTTTACACAGCGGTCCCTTTTCCTCCACCCTCCCTCTGGGGTTACTGCTGGTCACAGACCTGGCCTTGGCGGTTAGTAGTGTTCACGCCCCACAGAGCGCCCCAGGCCGCGCAGCCAATCAGCGGCCGCCCGGCTTGTGGGATGGCTTCAGTGCCAATCAGCTGCGGCCGCTCCAGCCCTGGCTGTGCTACTCCCCGCCCGCTGTTGCCCTTGGGTTGGTGGTGGGAATGTAAATGCTGGACAGCTGTTGTGGAAAACAGTTCGGCGATTCCTCTAACAGCAGTATTCATCCTTCACCAAAAGGTAGAAGCAGCCCAAACACTGCCCATCAGTCGGGCCCGGTGTTGCACTCCTGTAATCCCAGCACTTTGGGAGGCTGAGACAGGAGAATTGCCAGTTCAAAGCCAGCCTCAGCAATGGCGGCGAGGCTCTAAGCAACTCGGTGAGACCCTGTCTCTACATAAAACACAAAATAGGGCTGGGGATGTGGCTCAGTGGTCGAGTACCCCTGAGTTCAATCCTAGGTACCAAATAAAAAAACTGTCCATCAACAGATAAAACAAAATTGTGTTGTGTACTTAATACAATTGTCTACCAATCAACAATGAAAAGAAATACAGTACTGGTTTCTGCTACTTTGAATGTACAACAAAAACATTAAACTGAAAGAAGTAAGCCATACCCTGAATGTCACATATTGTAGGATTCTATATTGTTTTCTGGGATCTTGAAAATGTTTTCTAATTAGAGATGGTGGTTGCAAAACATTGTAAATGTACTCAATGCCACAGAATTGTTCACTTTAAGATGTGTTTTGTTTGCTTTGTTTTGTTTTGTTTTTTGCAGTTCCAGAGAGCAAATCCAGGTGCCAGGCAAGAGATTTCCTGACCTATACCTCAGCCCTAATATGGTTACTCTCATGTTCAAGGACTACTTCTTCAGTTAAATGTATACATATTTAAAACATTTAATAAGGAGTCCTTCTTTTATATATAATTCTCTAAGGAAGCAATAAGAATAGAACTATGAGCAATCCTGGGCCCGGTGCTGCCTTTTACATTCAGTTTACACATTTTCCTCATTTCCTGTTCCTATTTAAAGTCTTTTGCAACCTGGCCAGAATTGGCTACTCAGTGCTCCCTCTGGGAAGTGGTCAAGGTAGAGAGGGCCCCTTTGGCCTTTTTGAGAGGATCTGAGTTCTCTCTTGGGTCCAAATCACAATGAGTCAGCACAGCACACATTACCCCTTTGTGAGCCTTCTGTGGCCTGGATGTAGCTTACTGGGCAGGACAGTGGAGGTGGGGCTGACCTGGGTCACCAAAAGGGGAGGGTTCTTATTGCTTCCAGCAGCCCCAGTATAGATTCTAAGCTCCACAGAGTCTGCCATTGGGGCCCACAATATTTGCCCTAAATTCAATGTACGAAATTCAGTGTTTGCCAGCATCATAGAAATTAACTATAGGTCACAAAATAGGACTCCCACTCCCTCTGACATTTCTTCCAACTTGTAGCAGAGATAGAACTTAAATGAAGGCTTGGGGTATCTCCACCATTTAACTGAATATCATGTGTTTAGGTGCAGGAAGACATTCCTAGAAAAAGATGATGCCCTAGAGGAGCTCAGAACTTCACAGAATGGTGGAGTATGGTTGGAAAAGTAAAGAGGAAATGTCAGGTCTGTTTCTATGGTAGAGAGGAGGGCTTAAAACTCAAGTGTGGTTCAGTGTTCAGGTGGGTCAGGAAGTGGAGAGAGCTGGGTTCTTGCAGAGCACAGGAAGCTTGCACAGTTTGTCCACGAGTTCAGCTCCTTGCCATTGGCAACCAGGGAGAGGTGCCCCACTACCAGGCTTTGCCTCTGAGTATAACTGAATATCACGGGCATACACTTGGGTATAAGAAATTTGGGGCTGCCTCCTTTGTCCTCTATTCCAATTCAGGATAACCAGGAGATAAGGCCTCAGTTCTGGAACTAGACCACAATGCCACTATCCACTCTCTCATAGCTTCTCTCCAGATCTGATCAGGCAATAACAGCACCTGCTTTTGATACAGTGAGATGATGTGGTATCTGGCCTGCAGTGCAGTGCCTGTCTGTAGAAATGTTGATATTGCTATCATCATGTCCTCCAGTCTGTTAGACTGAGATCTTGGATTTCCTGCTCAAAAGAAAATTGGATTTGTGTTTATGTTTGTCCTAAACTGTTTTCACTAATATAGAACTTGGTATGTGGATTTTTCAACTACTATAATTTGGTGTAGCAAGATTGTTATCTTAGACTTTATAGCAGCTGTCTTTTGTTATGTCATTTTTGTCCCTTTGAAGTTTGAGACGAGATAATATCACTGTAGAATTAAGAGAAAATAGAGTGTTTCCTTTAATCAAAGACTTAAATTTCTTCCATGCTTCTTTAATCTGTTTCAGTTTGAATCTCAGCTACCACTAATGGTAAAAGTAATAAAATACGAGGCACTTTTTTTCTTACACAATATTTGTTATTGAGATTCAATTCATATACCATTAAAACAGCCTTTTAAAGAGTACAATTCTACCCACTTTCAGCAGAGTCCTGAAACTACGACCACAACCTAATATTAGTGAGATTTTTGTCACTCCTCACAAAACAGTGCCCATTAGCAGTCACTCCTCATTCTTCTCCCATGGCCTTCTGACAGCTTCTAATCTGCTTTCTGTCTCTATATTAGTCTATTCTGGACACTTTATATAGGTGGAATCATACAGTATATGGTCTTTTGTGTCTGACTCCTTGACCACAGAACAAACTTTTCAAGATCCATCCATGTCATGTCATGAATCAATACTTGATTCTTTTTATAGCTAAATAATATTCTATTGTACCAATATACTACATTGTTTATTTATTCTTGTGTTCATGGACATTTGTGTTGTTTCCACTTTGGACTCTTACATAATCAGTTCTGAACATTCATATGCAAGTTTTTTGTGCACGTATGTTTTCAGTTCTCTTGGGGATATACCTCGAAGCAGAATTGGTGGGTCCTGTGGTACTTCTGTGTTTTCTATTCTTTAAGGAATGGCCTGTTTCCCAAAGCAGCTGTACCATGTTAGGTTCCCATTAGCAATATATAGGTGTTCCAGTTTGTTCCACTTCCTCAGCAATAGTTATTTTTCACTGTTTTCTTTTTATATTCATCCTACCAGGTATGAAGTGATATCTCATTGTGTAAAAGTACAATTCACCCATTTTCATAGTACGTAGTATTTCCTTGATGACTACTAATGACTACTTTTCATGTGCCTTTTTTGCCATTTGTACATTTTTTATAAGTAAAATGTATATTCAAATGCTTTCTCTATATTTTACCACCAGGTAATTTGTCTTTTTATTTTTGATCTGCAGGGCTGGGCATATAGCCCAGTGGTAGAGTGCTTGCCTAGCTGAGGCCTTGGGTTCAATCCCCATGACTTCAAGATAAGAGTTCCTTTTATATTCTAAGTACTAGACCCTGATCAAACATATGATTTGTGAATGTGTTTTCCCATTCTGTGGGTTCCAGTTTTAATTTCCTACAATGGTATCTTTTTGAAGATGGTATCTTTTGAAGCACAGAAATTCTCAATTTTGATGAGAGCCAATATTTAAAATCTTTTGCTGCTGTGCTTTTGCCATCATATCCAAGAAACTGCTTTATCTCAGGTATGTTAGCTTTTCATCATTGTGACCAAAATTCCTGAGCAAAACACATCATGGCAGGAGAGAATGGCAGAGGAAAGTTACTTACCTTATGACAGTCAGGAAGCAGAGAGGGAGAGAGGAAATGGCTGGAAACACGATATAGTCCCCAAAGGCATGCCCCCAAGGACCTACTCTCTCAGACTAGATTCTACCTCTTGCAGTTTCTACCACTTCCCAGCTATGAATCTCTAAATGGGTTAACTCATTAATAAAGTCACAGCCCTCATGAACCACTTTCCAAAATTCCTACCTTTGAACTTTGTTTCATTGCGGAACAAGCTTTGAACTCATAAGCCTTTGGGGGACATTTCAAAATCAAACTATAATATTTTGCCCCTCACCTCCAAAGAGAAGAATCAATTAGGGACAAGATATATCCTTCCAAGGCACACCCGCAATGACCTACTTCCTCCAACTAGGCCTCACCTCCAAATAATGCCTTCAAATTATTAATCCATCAATGGATTAATCCATTGATTCTCTGAAATTGTGAGCCAAAATAAATCCGCCTGACTTGGTTTTTATTAGGAATTTCATCATGATGAAAAAAAAGGTTGCAAACATACTAGATGATAGAGATATACACCAATATTTTCTGCTAAGAGTTGTGTAGCTTGAGCTGGTGTACTTTCAGTTAATATCTGCATATGGTATGAGGTAGTGGGCCAACATTCCTTTGCGTGTGAATATTCACTCTTTCCAGCTTTGTTGAAAAATTATTTTCCCCCCATTGGATTATCTAGGCATTCTTGTCAAGAATCAATTGTCTTTAGATTTATGGCGTATTTCTCCATTCCCATTCTATTCCATTGATTTATTTGGCTTTTATGCCAGTACTGTACCACACGGTGTTGATTAATGACTCTAAAGAAAGTTTGAAATCAGGAAGTAAGTGTCCTCCAAATTTGTGCTTTTCTTTGCGTATTTGTTTTGCTGTTCAGGGTTCCTTGAATTTCCACATAAATGCTGTGATCTACTTATCTTTTTCTCTAAAAAAATAAGTTGGAACTTGATGAGAATTGCCTTGAATCTTTAGGACAATTGGGGAAATATTACCATCTTAACAATATTAAGTATTTGAATCCATAAACAGTAGTATTTCTTTCCATTTATTTAGGAGGTATCCTTTAATTTTTTTATTTTCAATAGCATTTTGTAGTTTTCAATGGAGCATTCTGGGGCACTTTTTACTAATTTTATTCCTATTTACTTGGTTCATTCTGAGCTTATAATAAATGGGATTCTCTTACTTTTATTATTGATTATATATTATCTATTGCTAGTTTATGGAAATAAAATTGATTTTTTAAAATATTCTTTTTAAATCATTTTACTGTTGTTTTTATTTTCTTATGTGGTGATGGGGATTGAACCCAGGGCCTCACACATGCTGGGCAAGTGCTTAACCACTGAGCTATCTTCCCAGCCCCTAAAATTGATTTTTATATGTTTATATTGTATCTGGCAGCATTGATCAACCCATTAATGACCTTGAATAATTACACGTGTGATCTCTTTAAGACGTTGTGAAAACAGTCATGTCGTGCAAATAGAGAGAATTTTACTTTTTCCTTTCCAATCTACATGCTCCATTTTTTTCTGTCCTTCCAGATATTTTATGGGGACCTTCCTGGTTCTATCCCTATGGAAGGGGGATAAAATTGGTGGCCATTAACCTTTAGGTATTTTATTTCTATACTTTTCTTCATTATTATCTTAAAGTATTTTTTGTCCTTATATGACATAGTTTAATCTTGATTCCTATATCAGACCCTAACCTCTTTATACATTCTCACATAAAACATGTTAAAGCCAGAATGTATTACTCTGTCCACTGGGAGTTCTTCTTCTACATACCAGTATACATTGTACAGGTTAGCTCATCACTTCCTCCACCCCTGACTAGACTGAACTTGTTCATCAACTCTTCTAAGATCACTCCCTCTCCTATCCTCTTCCTTTTTAGAATGTTTGCAGGAAGGAATAAGAAAACTCCAACCATGAAGTCACAAATGTACAAAATACATGTTTCCTGGAAGCAGCACAGAGGTGTGTTTAATCAGTGAGAAGACAACCAGGTGTGGGAGAGGAGGAACTACAAAAGAAGCAAAGAGCAAAGATGCATTGTTAAAATTGGATACCAGTTCATGGGAAACAAAGCAGAGATATTGAAAAGATAACAGTTCTGAATCAACTGAAAAACACATATTCTGGACTGAACATTTTAAACAAAATAAAAAGGGAAAGACTCAAGTTGGGTATTAATTGGTGAAGAAAATTTAAGTTAGCAATTTAAGTTAGCAAGGTCTGACACACCTCAATGTGTATAATCTTTTGAATTTGTAAGTTCAGAATTAGTTCAGAGTAATACTCTCAGTAATTCCTCTAAGAGTCAAGTTTCTTGTGCAAGAGGAGGGCAACTTTACTGCACTTCGCCCACTATCAACTTAAGTTATCAAGTTCTGGCAAAGCCTCAGTGTCTATAGCTTTTGATTTTGAGTATTCAGAATTCTGGAGTTCTGTGTTAGAACGACTCTGATGGTCATGTTTGTCCAAGATGAGGGCAACTTTACATCAGGAAGTGAGGTGAACTGGCAGAGCTGGTTCTGACAAACTCTTAGAAGCCTATGAATACTGGGAGCAGTGGCAAAAATAAAACTTTTAAAAGGGCTGAGATATGTCTCAGTGGTAGAACACTTGCCTAGCAGACACAAGGCCCTGGGTTCAGTCCCCACCACTGCAAAAAATTCAATTAAATTATGTTAAACAAGCTAGGTGTTGGTCAAGAGGCTCCTGCTGGAATATGGAGCTTCTACCAACTGTAAAGTATATCTTACTCTTTTCCACTTGAGGATTCTCAGATAAAGTAGAAAAAGTTTAAAATAAAAACAAAGCAAAAAAAAAATGCACCTTTTTCACCTTGTGATCATGAAGCCCTCTCTACTCTAGAAACTTACACACCCTCCCTTGGATTGTTTCCTTCTTCCTGTTGTGTGTGCACAGTGGTCAGGAAGCCATTTATTCTGTGGAGGCCAGGACTTTCCAGAAGCTGCACTGGCTAGCCTGGGTTGCAAGAGAAAGTTTTATTTTCCCAGGTAATGCTTCTGCTGCTCTAAGCCTTTCCCAGGATCTCTCTCTTGGGTCCAGTGACACATGGAGACCTGGCATTTCCCCAGGCCATGGTGCCAATTGGTGGCACACGTTTGATTTAATAGCAGACACCTCCTTTCCTGTTGCCCAGAGTTTAACCTAAAGTTAACTCTTAGGAAGGGCAAGACAAGTTACTGGGGTATGACTCAACCCCTGTAACTTCTGTTTTTTTCCCCCCTCCTATTAAAGGTACAAGACACATAGGACAATGAGACATAGAGGCAGGTCCCCAGGAGACTACATCAGTCAAAAGCTCCAAGACACAGTGCAATCAGATTCACAACAATTTTATTAGGAACAAACACAACCTCAGATCAGAACAATTAGCTTCAAAGTTGATATTAATGAAAATTATTCCAAAAATGATTCTTAGGTTACAAATAATCATTATTTCACATAAAGAAAAATCTCACCCAAGGAAGGAAAAGGTATCCTGCATATATTTTCATAGCAATGAGTATACATTCTCAAAATCTGCCTGGCTAATTATCCAACATTTATCAACTTCATTCATTCAATCTCTCAAGAGGATGTAGTCTAACATCATTCAGGACATAGCACACGTCAAGTCCATAGTGGACACTGCTATAATAAAAACATGCAGGTCTTGAGAATTCCTCTGCTGATGCTAAAATGATTTAGTAGAAGCATTACTCATGCCTCAAACCTGTCCATTGAGGTAGGTCAGTTTTATTACCCCATTTTAAGAGAAGGAATACTGAGGCACATTATAATTGACTTGTCCAGTGCTGTGGTCTGAATTCATGGGATGGCAACTTCATGTCCAAAGCAATAGCATTGAGGTGGAACTATTAAGAGGTGATTAGGTCAAGAGTGTTCTACCCTTGTGGATTAATGTCCTTATCATGGGAGTGAATTCTTCATTGTCAGCATAAGTCTACTCTAAGAGTCACATGGTCAGTAACATACTGGCAGAAGGCCCTGACCTTCACCACCAGTATAGCGTGGCTATCTTGCCTTAACTTTTCACATTGACCCACTTCAGCTACATTTACAGAGAACACACTTGGAATATTTGCAGACTGTAGAAGAAAACTTCCATTTTAAATACTGTAAGCATTGTTTTAATTTAAAAAGGCATAAATAAAATAAATGTGGTTAATAAAAACAGTCCTAAGAAGTTTCCAAAATGAAGCCCAGAAGAGAATCCTTCAAATTGATGAATTGATAATCCTCCAAGCAGGCCAGTTTTTACATCTGCACTGCCACAGGCTCTCAGATGTTAAGGAACTCAGAGGGAGCAAGGGAGGCTCACATGAATCAAGGATTAGAAAAGAGGTAAGGCACCTGAATAAATTGTCAGCATTAACTGTTACAAATTCACTCTTAACTAGAGGTTTTTTAAAAATGTGTCACTGAGCTTTAGAATCTTGAAAAGTGTTCTTTACTTAGTCAACATACCACTAGCCCACACACATGTACCCTGCACCCTCAGTCCAAGATCTCCATCCTCACTTGTGTAGGGACATGGAATGGATCAAATCCATGGAACAGGATTAGAAGAGAATTAAGAGAAAATTGAGGTTTTTGTTCATATATTTTAAAGCAGATATCTGATGACCTGCAGTTTTACAATAACAACCTAAGAGACATATTTTGGGGTAGGCACATAGGTCAGCAGATATATACAGTGATCTTCCATAAGATTCTTTTCTGCTTTAACCAACAGTTCAAAGCAAGGCTGCCTTAGTGCAGGTTGGTCCCTATAACCTCTATTTGACTGAGGCAGGAAGAAAGGTCCTGCTTCCTCTCACCATTGGGCCTCAACAATGGACAAAGCATTTGGCATTGTACACTGGCAATCTTAATAAGAGCAAAGCCAGGCTTCCACATTGATGACGGAGGTACAGGGCAGGAAAGGCCCATAGTCTTCCAGCCACTGACATTCTGTTTCTCCCCCACAGACTTCTATCCTATTGTCTGCCTGGCTGTGTAGTAGGGGATATCAGTTAAGCTTGCTGAACAGGCACTCTTTTCAGCAAAGTTCATGGCATCTCAGATCCCACATTTAAGCCAAAGCTTTTCAGCAGACTCTAGCTTCTGGTCAGGGTCCCCTTTCCAAGTAAAGACCAGGTGTCCTCCTCTTCCTGCAAGAATCACACTGAGCATGCTCACTTCTGCCCTAGAAAGGAGATTTTCAACCAACCCTGCTTTGCTCCATGGTCAGCTCACTAGCACAATGTGGCCATTTGGCTTATTGGAGAGTGAGCCTGTCTGAGCCAGGGATGTTTTGAGAGGGTTCGCTAAACTTTTCTGAAGTTATCAGTATGGCAGAGGCACATAGGGTGGAGGTGAAGAGGATCTAGAGGCCACTTCAGTGCCCATGAGACATTGCGTCTACAGAACAGGGAGTTGCCTAGACAGAAAGTCCTCACTGCCCTGAAGACACATAAGAGTCTGTGTCTTCAGTGAAAGAAGGAAGTGTCAGAGAACCAAGAGAAACAGACAGATGGAGTAAGGCCAGGAAACAAGGTGGTTAAGAGATCCCTACCTCCAAACCTGCCCCAGAATGTCCTACTAGCATAATTTGGATGGTCACAGAAAAAGGAATGCACAAAAGGGCACAATACTGGGGGAGGAAGCTTAGGTTTTATTCTATGTAAGGAGAAACCATAATAAATGAATGGACCTACTATCTACCTCAGTTCACTAGAACACCCATTAAATTACTCAGCAACTTTGGAACCTTCTTGGCAATGTGTTCTCAGAGCCCTTCCTTTGGAAAGTGATCTCTTAGGAGCTGCCTACAGACCCTGCCCCTCAAACTGTCCATCTCCTGCCCAGCAGTGGGAGGAATGGGTGAACCAAAGAGGAGAAGGGCTCCTCTTCTCCTTCAAGCTTCTTTAGCATTTCTTTTTCTGAGGGAAAAATTCCAAGTGAATATTTTCATGCTGCCATACAGATTATGTCTATACACACTTAACTTTGATCCAAGTTCACTTGCTAAACTATTTCCATTGTTGGATGTTTGATAATGCCACAGTCATCCCATCACTACAAGGGCAGGGACCAAAATCCTAAAGATAGCACAGCAGAAAGATGAAAAAAGTTGGACAAGCATCTCACAGAATCCTCAAAACTCTGTGAGCTGTTGCTGTGTCCATCACTTTTGGACACAGTTAATCCGACAACTTGTTTATGTATGAAATAAGAAATATCCTTGTTACATAGGGGGAAAAGTCCTTCCCTAGCAGAGACCACTTTTCCTAAGGATGAAATGCTTCCCACTTATTCTCAGTCTAAACTATATTGAGACATTGAGATGTGATGCTGTAATTTAACTGCCAACCTTCGTGGCCACTCTACTAATCAGGAGAGAAAGGAAGCATACTGGGTAGAGGGTCTCCAGGTCTTTGTTAAGTAGGCAGCTGGGTCTGATTACAAAAAGAGCTTTGTCACCTCAACCGCCTCCTTACTTACAAATCATCCCTGCATGCTCACTCTCCTCTGACAAATAACCTGCTTTGTAAGCTCTGCGACAAAGTTATTTTCACCTTCCATCTAGCAAAGCATCTTATGACAGTTAATGGGCACTTCTGAGAAGATTTTGTTGCATATCTAGCTAGAGCCACCTACCTGGAAGCTCAGGAGAGATCAAGAAAAGAGAGTTATCTGTGGCAAAGATCTTCACTTTTTAGACTCTAGAAAGACTGCTGGGTTTTTACAATGGACACCAACCTATGGCTGACCAGGTGCTTACCTGGGAGGCAATGAGGGATTAGAGAAAGGAAGGTGATAGGAACCAAGCAAAGCAAAGGGTAATGGGAATATAAGAAAAAAAATCAGCCTAACATCAAAGAGGGGAGTTGTTTCCTTTCAAAATTTGCTCATTTACAATACTGTACTAGAATGGGTTAAGATCATCGTCTTTAGCATCTGGGTAGCATTACTCAGTAGTTAATTAACAGAACATTAAACCTCCGCCCAGATGGCTTTAGAAAAGGAACCTGGACAACCCAAAGCTCAGGCACTCTTATGGCTTCCATCTCCAGTTCTTTTAATCCTGGCCAAGACGGCGGCCTTGGATACTTTCTTCCGGTCATAAGCCAGACCGAGGGCAGCCATGCAGTCGATGAAGAACGTGGTAAAGTTGATGTGCCAGCGGTACTCACTGGCAGAGTAGTCATAGGGGAAGGAGTGGTGGTAGTTGTGGAAGCCCTCCCCTGGAATAAAACCAAGGAGAGAAGTTAGGGAGCTTGGCGGATTGCTATTTTCCTCATCTTGGCAACCTCTTACCCAGCAGGTACCACAAACTTCTGAGAAAGCTGCTGTTGCTGAGGGAATGGATGAACCCTGTGTCTTTTACTTAAGGCAAATAGATGCCCTCAGAAGCATCTAAACAATGAATCAAGAGGGGCTGGGGATGTAGCTCAGTGGTAGAGTGCTTGCCTAGCATATGTGAGGCACTGGGTTCGCTCCTCAGCACTACATAAAAATAAATAAAAGTCCATCGACAACTGCAACTAAAAAATATTAAAAAACAAAACAAAACAATGAATCAAGAAGCCCTGGTCACCCACGGCTGTCTGGGAGCCTTTGTGAGGGAAAGCTTTTCTTGGGGATAAGAGGATGAGAGAGAAGCTGGTTCTACTGAGAAAGGATTTTACATTTAAAAAGTTAGAGCTTCAGTAAATACTGGCCTAAGACCACATAGGCTCTCTGCCTTTGTGCATGTGTTGGGGAGGGTCCAGAGGAAGAACTGTGGCTGTGCTTCTTACAAAGGTCAGTATGTAGTTAGGTGCTGTAGTATGTGCCTATAATCTCAGCAATTTGGG
>PVHX01023117.1:0-26261 GCA_004024805.1 Geosciurus inauris
CTTCTTCCCTTTTACAACAACAACAACAATAGAAAAAAATGACAAACCAACAGTTCTAAGCTATGATTCTGCCTGAGTGTGGTTTATTTTTTGTAGCTTAATGACTCATGCTTAGATGTCATAATGTTACTACATATAAGGAGGGTGTAGAGTAACAGTGATACAACATCAGAAGTGATCTGTTTTCTTTAGATTGCATATTAGATTTGATTGATTAACTTAATTAGACTTTGTGTGTGTGTGTGTGTGTGTGTGTGTGTGGTGCTAGAGATTGAACTCCCTTTGTGCATGCTAGGCAAGCTCTTTATCACTGAGCCACATCCCAGCCCTGATTGATTAGTTTAAGGATAAATATTTGAGAAGAGGAAATGTGCTTTTAGATTACCTCCCTTGCATGGGGCACTGTGATAAGTAATTTTACCTGTTATCTTGCTGCCTGATAGGACCAATGTCAACATAGTATCTAGAACGTAGTAGAAGCTCAGTAATTGTTGAATGAGTAAGTATGGAAGAAAAGGAGGTAGCATGAAGAATTTGTATCTTTGTTTTGGTTTGGTTGGTTTGGTTTGAGGGGAGTTGATTTGTTGTATTTCCTTGAAAGAACTAAATCCAACTTAACTTCAGAATTGTGGGTACAGAATGTACTCTGCCAGGCACAATGGCGCATGCCTGTAATCACAGCCAGTGGCTTGGGAAGCTGAGACAGGCGGGTCCCGAGTTCAAAGCCAGCCTCAGCAAAACAAACAAACAAACAAAAAACCGAGGTGCTAAGCAACTCAGTGAGACCCTGTCTCTAAATAAAATACAAAATAGGGCTGGGGATGTGGCTCTGTGGTCGAGTGCCCCTGAGTTCAATCCCCAGTACCAAAAAAACCAAAACTAAAACTAAAACAAAATGTACTCTTTATCCTCTTATAAGTGTTCATTCCTTTGTTTCTCCTCCTCCTCCTCCTCCTCCTTCTCATGGATTGATTGACCCCAGGGGCACTTAACCACTGAGCTACATCCCCAGCCCTTTTTATTTGTTTATTTTGAGACAGGTTCTTGCTAAATTGCTTAGAGCCAAGCTAAGTTGCTGAGGCTGGCTTCGAACTTGCGATGTTCCTGCCTCAGCTTCCCGAGTTGCTGGGATTACAAGTGTACGCCACTATGCCCAGTGAGGTGTCCATTTCTTGGGCACTGAAAAGTAAAAGTAGAAAATGATCCTTATCAGGAAACAACGAAAGGTGCACATGGATGAAAAGCTAAGACAAGGGGAAGTTGTGCAGATCTCTGCAGTGGCAAGAGATCTTTCCCTTCGGTTCTGTATGATGGGAATAATAATTACATAAGTCCTACTTTTTCTACTTTAAAACATGTCATGAAATAACCATAATATGCCATGTTGAAAAGATTTTTAAGTCACGAAATGGGAAAGTTGTCAATTAATGGAAGTGTAATGGAAACTTTCCAAAATGTTCACTAGGGAAGGAGTCTGACTGTCCCAACTCCACCCAGTATCACCCATTGCTGTGACGGTCCTTATGTAGATTAATGGACAAATGAAAAAGATCAGTAGTCTCAATATCATACACTACCTACACCTGGCGATGGTGTAGACTTCCACATGAAGAACTGTCTTGGTGCTGGTATGTTAGAGATAATGATTTGCTTGAGCTTCATGTTCAGAAAAAGCCAGATCAAGTGGTTTTTATTCTTGGTGTGTAGCGGGTAGGGTGAGACAGTGGGGAAGGTCACCACTGATCTTTGTAGTTCCTTCTACGAGCTTATGGAAGTTCATTCTTCCACTAACAGAAGTAAAATAGGATTTCTTTCTTTCTCTCCTCTTTCTTTTCTTCCTGTACCAGTACTTATAGTTTAGTCAGCTGTCAGACATATAATATATAAATTGCAAGCATAATCACCATGCAGAAAGATGCCAAGTGCACATGAACAAATTAGAGGCTCTTAGTCAAATCCAAACAAATGTATACCTGATAATGGCTTTGGCTGAAATATATTTTTATATTTTATAGCATGTTCACATTTGCCAGTGGTTAGCAAAGATTAAGCTTGCCAAACTTTAATGTGGTACAAATGCCATGTTCAAGGCAAAGTAAGTAGACTGTTAGAGGATCTGGCAAATCAAAAGCATTATCAACAGCTGTGGCTTTCAAATGCTTTTGTGAGTCTGCAATAATAAAATCATGTGCGTTTCAAGTGGGCATTAATTCTACCCTTTATGTTTTTAAATACAACATGATCATTGGTAACATCACAAAGCATTATAATTAACTTTTGAATACATATGGTGATGGTCAGAAGACAAAAATAGACTGAGAACCTAATTAACTAATTAAAGATTTATTGAGTGACTGCTATATTCAGGGTCATATACTTGGTGCTAATTGTAGCCAATCATTTCACACCTCTTCCCTTCTGTACTTTTGCCAGAATTGGTAAAAGCATTGATTTGAATTTCATCTACTTCCTCTTCCCTTCTGTACTTTTGCCAGAATTGGTAAAAGCATTGATTTGAATTTCATCTACTTCCACTTATCACCACTGGTGGACACATTTTTAGAAATGAAAAGTCAAAAGAAAGGAAAATCATCATAGGGATAAGTAAGAATAAACAGTGACCCTAATTGAAAGTTCCTATGCCAATAATCAGGAAATTTACATATACAATTTAGCATTTCTTAGCTGACAAGAATTTTATGCTATGAAAATATTGTTGTAGTTCTGTAACATCGTTTGAAAATTTTAAGGTAGAGCAACCCAGAAGTAAAAGCATATTTTCAAAGGAAAAACAAAAAGCAGTTACCAGTAAGTTGTCAATTTCATGACCACCATTTTGATCATTTAATTTGTTCTTAGGATATTCTTTTCATTTTCCAAAAGACTTCTTATTACTAGCCATAAACTCAGAAGGCAAAGCTATTCAAAAAGAGCATAGTATGCTTTCTTTGAGTTTGATTCAACAGCAAGGAATGTTTTGGTTATTTTAATTGATAGCTGGCTTTTCCGCAGTTTTCCAACGCAGTAATACTGTCACTCCCCTTCATTTAAAAGACATCCACTTCTGTGTCTCTCATGTATCTACTGAATCTCTTCCTGTTTCATCTAATGAGAAAATATGATGGGCTATTGTATTTCTAGGCCTATAGTCCTTTATACTGGTAGACCTCTGTCCTCTTTGAGTTCATTGGTCCAGGAACCAATGAGACTCTTATCATCAAGAGATCTGGATCCTGCACATTTGTTCCTGAAACCAGAATTCCTCACCAATTTTTTATCTAATATAAAACTTTCTAGTGGACTGGGATTGTAGCTCAGTGGTAGTGCTTGTCTAGCATGTATGCAGCCATGGGTTCAACCCCCAGAACTGCAAAAATATATAAATAAACCTTGCCAGTTCCAAATATACTCTTTTTTGGGGGGAGGGGAGCACTGGGGATTGAACTCAGGGGTACTCGACCACTGAGCCACATCCCCAGTCCTATTTTGTGTTTTTTTTTTTTTATGTAGAGACAGGGTCTCACTGAGTTGCTTAACGCCTTGCCGTTGCTGAGGCTGGCTTTGAACTCACAATTCTCCTGTCTCAGCCTCCCTAAGTGCTGGGATTATAGGGTTGCACCACCGCACCTGGCTCCAAATATACTCTTAAAGTAATCATATTAGTTCTGTTTCTTCTATTCTTGCATTTGTGTTTACCCTTTGCCCTCTATATCTTCTCCAGGGCCCTAACAGGGTATTTCACTAACTGTGATAGTAATAATAATGAGTAATATTTTGAGTAATAATATGAGTAATAATAATGAGTAATAATAATGAGTAATACTGAGCACTTACTCTAGGCCAGACAATCCAGGAACTTTAAATGTGAAGCAAGAATTCTTCCTTAGGCCCAGCTATCAACACTCACACTACCAATTCTGTGCCATCATTCTCATTCCATAAGGGGCCAAGAGTCCAAGCTACAGTTTCTCCTAGGATCATCAGATTTTACAAATAAAAATACAGGAAGCCTGGTTAAAACTGAATTTCAGATAAACAGTGGAAAAAATTTAGTGTGTTTCTCAAATATTGTATAGTAAGTACTTATGTTAAAAAGTATTTATTATTTATCTAAAACTTGGTTTAATTGGACTTTGTGTAGTTTGTCTGACAACCCTATCTGGGTGTCTATTTGTGCTATGTCTGTGGAAATGAGGCACAAAATTTGTCTATTTTTCCTTTCTCTGCTTCTCAGCTGTCATGAGGTGCACAGCTTTCTTGGTTCCATGCTCCTGCAATGATATACTGCCTCGCCATTGTCCCAAAAGCAATGGGGCCAACTGACCATGAAATGAAACCATTGAACTTGTAAGCAAAAATAAAGCTTTTCTCTTCTTAAGTTCATTATCCTGTGTACTTGTAATAGTAACAGAAAGCTTACACACTATAGTGACCATCAGGCCCTACTCTTTCCACATCCTTTCTGAGAGTCCAGCACAAATGCCCTTTTCTTAAGATAATGATATCTTGCATAGATACTTTAGCCTATGGGATGCCTTTGTGTGAATTTGAAAAGGAACACAGCACAGCTCCATGGCACACAGCCAGGAAGGAGGAATGCAGGCTAGATTTTAGCTCCCACTTACCACCTAGCCAGGTACCCTCATAGATTGAACAGTCCATACCTCTGTACTTAATGGTCCCTCCCTGGGCCTATCTGGTCTCTAACTAGAGTTTTGTCCAGAGCACCTATTTAAAAACTGAAAATTCTTTCTTTTCTCCCAGGTCCTTGTCTGGTTTTAACTACCTGTCTTACTGCCTTTCTCCCAACCTGAGCTGTTTTGCCATCCATTCTTCTTCTAAGAAAAATTATGCCATTTCATTTTCATGTCCAACCCTAGTGAAGTAGGCAAACACAAACTCTACTTTGTAAGGCCTTCCCCACTTGGGTCTAGTTTCACCTTTCCAATTCCAACTGATTTGCAGGGCAAAGTAGGTGATAATCTTTGGTACTAGTAAAGACCTTGCCTTTCCCAGACCAAGTCAATGACTCTACCTTCCTCTTGAATTTTCTTTTTTTAAAAAATATTTATTTTTTTAGTTGTAGGTGGACAGAATATATTTTTTATGTGGTGCTGTGGATCGAACCCAGTGCCTCACGCCTGCTAGGCAGGCACGCTACCACTGCGCCATAACCTCAGTCCACCTCTTGAGTTTTCTATATAACTCACTCCTCAAAGATGAGGAATTATCTTCATAAAGTTCTCCTCAGAATAAACAATGTAAAAATATCTAGACTGTACAGCCCATATGCATTGTGTGTTTGTTTTATTATATGGATAGATTTAAAAAGTAATAACTTAGGGTGGTATAAAGTGAGTTTAGAGGCAGCATAATATAATGCAAAGATCAAAGGTATTAGAACAAAACAAATTTGGCTTAAACTACATCTGTACTGCTTGCTACCCATATGATTTGGAAAAAGGTCCTTAATCTTCCTCTGTTTCCTTATAAAAAAAGAATAAGACTTAAATTGTAGAGTTTTACATTAGTTTTCTAGAATTTTCATAACAAAGTATCCCTGACTCAATGGCTCAACTAATAGAAATGTATTGTCTCACAATTCTGGAAGCTAGAAGTTTGAAATCAAAGTTTCAGTAGGCTTGGTTTCTCCTGAGAGCTGGAGCGAAGGATTTGTTCCAGGCTTCTCTCTTCGGCTTTGATGGTAGACTTTAGGTTCTCATGTATTTTCTCAATGTGTATGTCACTCATTCCAATTTTCCTCTTTTTATAAGGATACCACTCATACTGGATTAGGGCTCAGCCTATGACCTTACTTTCACATAATTACTTCTATAAAGACTTTACATCCAAAAATGGTCACACTGAGGTACTAGGAGTTAGGACTCCATCATTTCTTTTTAGGGAATATACAATTCAACTCATAATACATTGTTAAGAGAATTAATAACATACAAACACCTAACTAAAGCGTTAAGGATGTAACTTAGTGGTACAGCACTTGCCTAGCATGTACAAGGCCTTGAGTTCAATCCCTAGTACCAATAAATAAATAAACAAATAAATAAATAAGTCACCTAACAGAAATCCCAGGAAGTAAGAAGGACTCGGTAATTCTTAGAGTTGTTCATATTTCTTTTGTCTTCTGGTCCTTTAGAATATATAGTTGCTGGGCTGGGGTTGTGACTCAGTGGCAGAGCACTTGCCTTGCACATGTGAGGCACTGGGTTCGATCCTCAGCACCACATAAAAATAAATAAGCCAAATGTAGCATCCATCTATAACTAAAAATATTTTTTAAAAAAGATATTGTGTCCATCTATAACTAAAAATATTTTTTAGAAAAGAATACATGGTTACTAGAATACATGGTTAGAATGCATGGTTACTCAGGTCCTTATAAAGAACAATTTCTTTCTGGGATTAAATATGTACAGAGATTCTATGTGGGAAAAATAAAGTGGAAAAAGTGTACGTGTCAGAAAAGTCAAACATGAATACCTATTATTAAAAATAAAAGAACTTATGTTTATAAATGTGTTTGGGGTAGAGGGAGAGAAACAGCAGGGATATGGGACAGGAGGCAAATAGAGGTGACAGTATGTAATTATTCAGATTGATTTTGAATGAACACTCTGGAGACAATCAAAGAGAGACAGAGATGGAATCAAACATTACCCTTGAATAATATAATTTGTGCCAGAAACAGAACTTTTTTTTAAAATTTAGTTATTTTATTTAAATGCATTTCAAGTCATAGTACATAACCAGAGCTCAGTTTTTCCATTTCTCTGATTGCAAACCAGATAAAGTCACACCATTAGAGTCTCCATAGAAGTGCCAGGGGTTTTTAGAGCAAAAGGGCATTGAAGAATTAGCCATTTGATTTTGATGACAGAAAAGTTCGAACTGTAATTATTCAACAAACAGCATTACTTAAAAAATGTTTACCAGGGTAATATTTTCAAGCCTTTATGGGATTTAAAAGTGCTACATTTTTTTTTCCTGTGGCACCTTTGGCTTCAATGTGTTATTTTAAGAGAAATTCTTACTGTTAATAAAACTGAAAGGAGAAAATTATATTTGTTAGTTCATGAAGAAAGACATCTCTTTTGATGTTGAACTTTTCGCTTCAGGATATCTTCCATGGCGGCTGAGTAACTAAGACAATGCAGTGGAATGCATGGCAAGAGGGTGAGTCTTCCAGAAGATGAAGGGTTATTCATAAGAATCTGGTCTCCATTAAGAATAGAACAAGAGGAAATATGTTTGAATTGCAGAAGGAAGAATTTAAGCTAAATCCACTCTCCATGCTGGTAATCAGTACAATAGATATCCAAAAGAGACTAAGCAATATCCTTCCTAAGATCTGTAAAATTGCGATAGACGTCGTATTACTAACAGTTTTCAAAAATCATAAGGCATTTTGAATATTCTGTCTAGCATATAAACTTTGCATTACCCTACTCCCTTTTCCAATATCACTCTTACTTAAACTTTTCTAAATTATTTTTCTGATTACTATTACTCAATCCAATAATGAATTTTTTTAAAAAATGGATTGTTGGGTTTGATTAAATTGATCAAATGGAAAGTTAATTTTGTTTTTGTGAAGACACAATCTTATAATGTTTCCACACAACAATTTCTATTAAAGTCAAGCTAAAGAAAAATAGAAAATGAGAAGGCTTCAAATTTTAGATTTAAGACCTGAATCTTGATTTTCCCGGGGAAAACCTAGATTTCTTGGAGAATAGGATTGTTTCTTTTTTGTTTGCTTGTTTTCCCCAAAGCTGATTTCTAATAAGGAAGCATTCACATCCTATGTTTCATTTTGGGGAGTCTGAGAATACTTTGGAACCATGTTAATGAAGACTAAACAGCAATCCACACTGATGGTTTCTGTTGATCGAGATTAGCACATAAATGCTCAATTCTTCTCTTCACTTTGCCTAAGGAGATATTTTCCATGTAAGTCTGTAAAAGATCAAAAGTGGTTATCAAACAAGTTCTTTTTTATTTTAAAGAGACAGGGATTCTCTACGTTTCCCAGGAAGGCCCTGAACTCCTGGGCCCAAGTAATGCTGTTGCCTCAGCCTCCCCATTAACTGGAACTACCAGTGTGTACCACCACGCCTGGCTCAAACAATTCCATTTTCTGAAGTGACTTCAGATCCAAATGAATCACAGATAAGAAAAATGGAAATGTTCAAAGCGAAATACACAAAAAATAACAACTTAAGACTTTGATTTCCAGCAATATTTCTGACTAGATAATCTGAAAACACTTTTACTACAAATCACTTGGCTATGCTAGATGAAATATAACATGTATGCTTTTAAATGCTATTATGAAAGGCAGGGGAGTACCCTGGAAACTGATTTTGTTTTAACTCATCTTTTGATCCTCTGGATTTACTTTTCTGCCAGTCTGATTAATGCTAGGTATGGGTTTCAATGACCATGAAAGTACACTTGACAAATATTTGGGCCCAAAAGGGGCAAAACATTGTTTCTAAGATTCTCAAAGACCCCTTGAATGACTGTGGAACTGTGAAAGAGTTAAATCATTCATTTCCTCTCAAAGTGAGACTTAAAGGAGATTTTCAGGCTTTGCCTGATCTACTAAGGAAAGGGGAAGGAAAGGAAAACCCTGAGAACAAGAACCAAAACCTCAGGCTACCCTCACTCCAGTTTAGGGTTTGAATTTATACTGTCTAGGGGGCCTAGATTCTGTAAGGGCAGGGGAGCAATATCAGGCTGGTAATAATACAGTTCACAATAGAAGTAATTCAAAGCCTTCTCTAGAAAGACATATTTGCAACGTAGGCAGCACAGGATTTCTGTAGATAAAGTCCCACCAAACATGAGCTCACAATTTAAAACTGCAAAATACACAAACAATCCAGAATCATCAGAAATAACAGCCAACATAATTAGATCCTAGTTTAGAAATAACCTATAAAATTAATGTTTAAATTTGTTAAAGAGAAAAAACAGATATTGCTGAAATATTTACTAGGAGTAAAATAAATATTCTTAGTGAAATATTTATTAGGAGTAATTTTTCAGGCCTACGAAAGGGTTAATTTGTGTGCTGTCTGCACCTTACTCATGAAATTAATCAGACCCAGAATTCCACTTAGGGGTGAGAGGGTACTCTTTTATTTTTAGATCAATCTTTCCTATACATGCTGGGGTTCAAGGAGCAGAACTAAATGTGGGATTGGAGAGGGGAGTTTGCTAGCCTGCAATTGTGGGCCACTGAGCAAAGTGAAATCTGTATTACCACTGAAGTTGGAAAGCAGACTGATTAATTTCAAGAGGGTATAGAAAATGAGAATCAAATGAAGGAGAAGCAAGACAAAGCCAGAGCATTTCAAAGGTGGAAGATGTGGTATTCCCTAAGGCAAAAGAACATAAACATAAGTAACCCTTTACAGGTCTCTTCCTTAGAGAAGCCTATGGTTGGAGACTGACTTGGGCAATATTTGGGAACATTGCTTTGCCTGTGAAATGAAGCCAGATCCAATGAAAGAATTTAATCTCAGAAATAAAATTCTGAATTAGGCTGAGATGTTAACAGGAGATTTTAATTCCCAGAATTATAGATATTTAACGGGGTGTTGTTTCTCCTGTCTCTACACCCAAGAACATCTGATTTTTGTTGTGTGGATGTTGGAGACAAATTGTTTCAACTGATTATCTTTCAAATGAGTGGGACAGACAGGTTCTCCACACTAGAATTAGGCCTTGATATTTCATCTTAGTGTGAATTTAGCATCATGTCAGGTCTATAGGTAGCACATCATGATGCAAAGAAATGTGCTGAAGTCCTGTGGTGTTTACTTGTACCTACATTCAAGTGTTTGCAACTTATTGACACCTATTTTTAGGGTAGGAAATGAAATAGTCAAATTCATAAAATTAATTCATACTGCTTTTGCCTCAGATGAAAATTCCAGATTTCAAGACAGGAATCAGTTGTCTTCATGAACAAAATCCAACTCAGAGGTAAAAACCAGATTAGTATAACTTGTTGGGGCTGCTTATATTAATTGGATATTGTGGTGTTATAAAAACAAAAGTTTCTAGTTAAATATGAAGAATTTTGAACCTGTCCTCATAAGATCTGGAAAATCATCCAGTGGTTATTCATTCCTTCCTCTCCACACCCATTCTGACCATTCTTTTTCTCTCAGCATGGTCTTTGCAGAGAATCTTTTATACTCATTCACCTGCACCTGCCAAACTGTGGCCTCTGACCCTGTGTCTACACAGCCTTCCAGTTCAGCTCCCCAAACTTGACTGTGCTTCACTCTGTGACTCAGTTCTGTCAGTGTTAGATGTTATGGTCAGTGGTCCTTCCAGTCTGAGGCAGTATGGAGGGACAGAAATAACCACAACCCTCAGACTTTTGTACTTTCCAAGCTCCCTTTCCAAGCACTGTGTGTTTCAGGCAGTTTGGGCATCCCAGGGCACCCTGCAATGGTGTATACAGTTTCACAAAACACCACCATTTCTGTGTGATTTTGTTGAGCTTGGTGGTCTTTGATGCAGCTTGAGGGAGTGATCCTTTGGGAGGGTCAGTGAGGAACTTGTTCCCAAACAGTATGGTAAAGGGCAGACAAGGATCTCTATTTCATAGATACCAGCAAGCATGAAAAAGAAATAGGTAGAATACTTAGCAGATAGAATTCTATTCTTCTTACTAATTATTTGATATCACTTGGATATATTCTTTTTCTTTTTCCCAACTTTAGAAGCTAATAGATAAAAAGGTAGTTTGGACTTATGTAGTAGTTTCTTTAGAATAGCATTGACAAAGTTTGTAAGTTCTGAGGAATATTGTATTTTCTGAGGAAGAGAGTCTACACTAAATAAATTTTAGAAATAATTAAGCAAAGTAATTAATATGCTACTGGAGGTTGGAGGTATAGCTCAGTGGTAGAGGATTTGCCTAACATGAGGGAGGCCCTGAGTTCAATCCTCACTACTACCAACAAATAAATAATAAAGCAAGCTAACAGACACTGTGACACTCCCAGAGTGAATTAAAATCTGATTGCCCCAAAGTTATTTGACCATCAGAAAAAACATGGTCATGAAAACAAAAGCTTTAACCTCATTGTTCCTGCCAGTGCAACTTCCAGTGCTTTCCTGACCCAAGGGACAGTCTGACTCTGTGCTTGATTAAGATGCTCTCTTTGTGTTGCAGAGACCAAGACTCTGGAGACCACACTTTGCCTTGGTCAGTTGGCTTCCTGTTAGGACATCCTGAAAAGAGATTCGGCAGCAAGAAGAGTGGGGAGGGATTTTCCTTCTTCCTCTTTTGCTGTTTCATGTGTCACACCCTATGAATGGCCTTTCACTGGCCACAGTAGTCGGTTCCTGTCTTTAGCTTCTTTCTTACTCTTGAACTTCGTTGTACTTGGACTGAGGTCTATGGTAGCAGCAGCATCCAGGTAGTGCCCCTGTCAAAGGTCAGAGTCCCAGACCCAGGATACCATCCTCCAAGCTCCAGGGCACCAGCAGTGGCTTGACAGTGCCCCCACCCTGACACCTGAGTCCCAGCTGTCTGTGACCCATGTCTAACTTCTAGTTTTGGTAACTCCAATCTCATCCCTAAGAATGGCAGCTGCCTTCTGCCTTTGTCTGTGCTCATAGTGGCCCTTTTTTGCTTTCTCACCCTTTAATATCTATAATAAATTTCCCCTAATTCCCTGTTCAAATACCTACCATGGTGTCTGTTTTCCTGCCTGGACCTCAATGGAAAAGAGCTTACGTCAGAGCTTACGTGGCGCAGGTATGGGGCGGGGCATGCAGGGAGGATGGAAGATCATGGCGGAGACCAGACACACCTTGCAGTCTTTGCTGCAATCTAAAGCAGTGTTTTTCCAACTCGAGCAATTTAAGTGAACCCAGAGAAGTTTAATTTAAAAAGTTTTACGACATCCCATGAGATAATAGATGACAATTTTGAGTATTATAAAAATAGAATTAAGAAGTCTTTTCTGATTTATGAAATTATGAACTCTTGATTTAAAGTACATGGTAAGTTTAGTAAAAATGGAGCTTAATCCTTCTGCAGGGCTGAGTTTGCTACAACTATAAACCATAGTTATTCAAAGAAAGTGGAAGGAGATAGTGTGATTTGGTAAAGTGTTGGAATTGGGAGCAAAGTGCAAGCAATATGTTTTAATGGAATCTCCAAAGATATATTTAAAAATACTTAGTTTAAAAAATAGCTAACCTCAGTCTCTGCTTCTTGAATACGGCTAATCATTGGAGTCATCTGGGAGCATTCAAATTACAGATTGCTGAGTTTGACCCTGTGCCCAGCGATTCAGACTGAGCTAGGCATCCTAGAACTTTTTTTTTTTTAAACCTCCTCATGTGATCAAGGGACTCTGATAATCAACACGTTTAGGATCCATTGTTGTATAGAATAAAAGTATTTCATTGTATAGAACTTATATTCATAATTCAGCTTTTTTCCCCCTCATTAAAAGTTTGAGTTAGGAGCATCACCGTGTTGACAGTCCCTATCTTGGCAGGGGGCAGTGAGGAAAGAGCTGGGCTGGAAAAGACAAAAGACAATGGAGCATCCCTTGGAGGCTGATTTTTGAAGGGCTTTTGATCATCCTCCACCCAATGTCAAACCCAATCATGGATCCTTAGCACCAAGTCAGCCCTGGCAATTCTCTCTCAACACCGCTGCACATCTCTGGGTGCCAGGACTCCAGGGGGCGCCCTGGGTGCTGGGATATACTCCCAAAGGGGCCTTTCATTTATTGCAAAGCTTTTTTCCAGTTGTTACCTTTGTGTGATTCTAAAATGTAGTGATCAGGCATCTGACGTCTTATAACATCCAAATATGTCCCTGGATACTGCCAGGAGTTTATCTAGTAAATGAAAAATGAAATAAAGGAGAGAACATAGCTAAGGCGAGCAGCAGCAAAGTGTCTCATTTAATAAATATGTTCTAATTAAAAGGTTTTTATATGTTTTTTAAAAAAAGTTATCCAGGGTCAGTTTTCTCGCTTTGTGACTTTGAAATGAAAAAACAGAGCAAAAAAAGAGCCTCAGTAGTTTTTCAGCACTGTTGTGAAGAGGGTGACAAAGGTTTCTGTAGGGCTGTGCCTGTCAGGATCCTCTCTGGTTGCTGTGCCTTACAAAATGAGGAAACCAGGAACTTTGTGCTCATAGCCAGGCAAAAAGATGCCAAATCTGTCGAGATCAATAAAAATAAGGATAATATGAAGTTAAAAGTCTGATGCAGCAAATACCTTCATACCTTGACATCACAGACAAAGAAAAGGCAGAGAAACTGAAGCCAGCCCTGTACCCAGGTGTGGCAGGGAAAGTTGAAATGAACCAGTTACTGATTCAACTGTATTTATTTTTTAAAAATTCAAACAAACAAAATTTGTTCATTTATTATTTTTAAAAGGGTGAAAAAGCTACCTGTTTTCTAACTGATCCAGTCAGCTCAACACCCAGTGGAGTCTGGTTTGGGTAATATTGTTGGGTTGCTTAGTGTTACTTAGTGTCCTGGATTTGATCAGGAAATTCACCAGGCGTGTGGCTTTTCAATAGCAGAATCTGTTGACACGAAAAATCCTCAGCACTTTGGGTGATTCAAGTGCACTTTCATAATTTGCTCTCATTTTACCCCCTTTGTTATTTCCACATTGCACAGGAATCCGTCACTCTGCTGAATTATGTGCTGCTCAGGACTGATGCTCTTACCACCCACTCAGTGAGGGCAACCTCAGCTTCTTGAACTCACAGAACCTATTGTTCTCTTCCTTTCTTACCCAGCGCTGTCACTGCAGTCCCGTACCTCCAGCGGGGAGGGCAAGAAATGACTCCCCAGAGAGCCATTGATCATGGTAATAAATGTTCTGTGTTCGTTACTAAGTTCCATCAAAGTTCACCTACACACTGAGCAAAACAATCGTTCTCTGTGCATTCTTTTTTTTTTTTTGGTATAAATTTATATACTGCCCATAAAAGTGCATAAACCACTTGTGTTCGTGTGATGGGTAAACTTGAAGCTGTGTAGCATCCGTACACAAATTGTGTGTGTGTTTGTTTTTCAGGAAAGCTGAGCATCTGCTCATATGCTAGGGTGTGAGACACCTTGATGCCTGGCTGAACCACCAACTTCAGAGTCTGTAGATACCAACTGCTCGTAGGTTTGGATTTTCATTAACTCTCTTCTCCAGTTTTCTTCCTGGCCTCCCAGGTGTGTTGACTTTAATTGCTTCACTCATTTAAGCATCTCCCAAGACTGTAAGAGATTAGTTAACAGTCCAAGCCTACTTCTGGCTTTCCCCTGCTCCCCCACCCGCTTTTGTTGCTCACACTCAAATTAACCGGAAACATTCATTGCTCAGTAATGAGGTTGAGATTCCTCTCTGCGGAGTCCAGGAAGACATAAAAGGCAGCACGTCTTTATGTTAACATCAGCTTATTCTTTCATCGTCTGCATTCTATGATATGCTTTCTTCTGACTTGTACTTTAGAAAAGAAGCAAACACTAACCCAATTTCTCAAAGCATGAAATGATGTTATTGAGCAATCTTGTAATGATTCACTACATACCAACACACACACAAGTAGGTCAGGACAAAACAGTTTGGGTATCCTTGTCTTGTTTTAAAATCTCACTTACTCAATAACATATTTAATAAAACACACAATACTTATTTTCTCTGACAGTATTTAATGCAATAACTTATGCACAAAGGAAGGCCCCAACATTTAGCCACAGATGTCATCAAATGAGGGAAAGTTTGTAATAATGCCCTATAATTTAACATTTAGAATTTAAGAGATGCCTCGTTAAGAAAAACAAAAGGACTTATTAACCCATTTACCCTTCTTAGTAACTCTATTTTCAAGTTGACTGAGCAAACACCCAATTAGAGTGATAATTTATTAGGGTCATATATTAGCTGAAAAGAAAAACGGGAAAAGAAAATCTGCAGCAGAAACTAGAAATTACCAAAGGCTAACCTTGAGTCAGTATATGATACCTCTCAAGCAGGCTGACAATCTACCCCTTTACACAATAAAGATAGCTAAAACATAGTCTGTGCCTTGCTGTATTAATCTTAACTGCAGGAAAAGACAATGAAGAAACCCAGATTTTAAAACACCCTGCATCATAAGAGAACTGTTCCAAGCATCATGCTGAACTTAACTTAGTTGACAACTAAGTGTCACATGAAAATTGCTGTCATTTTTCTATTAGTTTAAATTCTAGACTTTGGAGATGAGAAAATTTTAAATCAATTAATGACTTGTATGTTAATCACAAGCTTACTAACAATATTCAGAGAGAACATTAGAAAAAGATTATCTAAATGTTTAATTGATGGGATCCTAAATATTTGCAGATCCTGTTTTAATCAGAGTTCATATTTTCCAACAAATTTCTTCTTTTTTAATTGTTTTCTTCAATTTCAACTTTCTTGTTGGGATTTAATAGATTTACCTAATTCTTGCAAGACTTGCTCATGATATTTTATTTGTTTTCTTAAAACTTTTTTTTAATTTGTTTTTTGTAGTTCTAGATGGACACAATACCTTTCTTTTATTTGTTTATTTTTATGTGGTGCTGAGGATTGAACCCAGTGCCTCACATACGCTAGGCAAGAGCCCTGCCACTGAGCTACAGCCTCCTAAGTCTTCTTAAAATTTTCGAGATGCTATAATGTGTTATAAAATAGCTGTACTTAGTAAGACAGGGACTACTGGTTATTCACTGAACCAGACTCCTCTTCTTCCTGCATACACACATGGTTTCCAAGGCACTGATGCAATTAGAAGTGGCCACAAGACTAAGTCTCAGTCAATGGAAGCTGCATAGAAGTGACAGAGACACTTCTACATCTGTCCCCTGAGAGCCTCCCATGAGTGGTTCTGCATGTTTTTTCTTTCCCCTTTTCCAGATTAATGGATATAAATTCAGGGTTTTTGGAATCCATATGTTGAAAATAACAGAACTACAAGATGGAAAGAACTTAGACATCCGCCCTCAAATTAATTACTGTGTGAAAGATCACACCTGTCGGATATATCCATATATATATAAAATCCTTGTCTGTTCTGCCTGGCAGGAAGAGCGGGGGCATGTGGACCCAACTCAGCCAATCAGATGTTCCTGCCAGGTCCTTTGGCACTTGAGGAAATGACATGCTTAATTATTCTTGTTTCTTCATTTTTAACAAGGACAAATGACACTGTCTTCACAGAAATGATTTTCCTCTTACATTCTTTATAAACACTTAACTTCTTTTGTGGCTTTTAATCTAAACTAGTCAACTTATAAACATTGATGAAGTTTCACAGAAGTACTCTGAGATACTAGTTGCATTTATGCAAAAATATTGTAATATTTCTGGCAAAATTAGGAGGTTTTGGTTTTACGGTATGTTTAAACAAACTTCTCAGTTTCTTATTTTACTGCCTGGCAAATAGTAAATCCCATACTTTTGAGGTTTAGGGCTCTTTTCAACAAAGCATGGTTTAAGTCAGTGTTTTTCAGTATGTTTATCATGAAGAACTCCATTTCTAACATTTGCTTTCCATAGAATATATATAGATGGGGATATTTTTTTTAAAATACTACTCTTATTAAGGTACAGTAAATTCATTTTCCATATTTTGTTACTTCTATTGTTCATCTGGAATAAGTAGCAGTGGAGGATGGAACTATTGCTAGGGGAATGAGCATGGCTTTGACATGGATTAGTGAGTCTGAAAGTTTGGGAAACGTGGCAAATTTGAATTTTGTCAGCATTTAGAATTACCAGTCATGCCCTAATCAGTTTACCTTAATAAGATTTATTTTGCCAGGTTTTGTTTTAGGTGATGAGGATACTGGAACAAGTAAACATACTTCATATCCAAGAAATCATAATCTGAGTGGGGAGATATATACACAAAAAGAACATCCAATATGGTGTGGCAGTGTTGTGTGTAGGAAAGGGCTTGAGCCGGGCGCACTGGCGCAGGGCTGTAATCCCAGCACTTTAGGAGACTGAGACAGGAGAATTGTGAGTTCAAAGCCAGCCTCAGCAAAGGCGAGGCGCTAAGCAACTCAGTGAAACCCTGTCTCTACATAAAACACAAAATAGGGCTGAGGATGTATCGCTTTAATAAAAGGGGAAGGGAAAGGGCCACGTGGCTTCTCCACGAGTTGGAGTCCAGACAGACGGAGAAGGGGTCCCCGGGTTAGACGATATGGAGTGTCTCTGGATGGTGGTGATCCATGGAGCCAAATTCCCCAGGCCCCGAGGGTGTAGGTAAAAATCTGCTCTGCCCCAGAGAGACGCGGACAAGAAGAGGGGACACCACCGGGGCAAGGAGCACAAAAACACCGTTTATTCCAGAAACTACAGAAGCTTAAATACACTCTTGGACCAATCAGATCCAAAGGTCACAAACAAAGGGGTGCTCTTTGGCAAGAGCACAGTCTATTAGCAAAAATATTCCAATCTATCTAAATTCTATGGAGAGCAAATGGGGAAGGATGGAAGGGAGGTGTTGGAAGGTATGGAGAGTGCTCCTACAGGGATGTGGCTCAGTGGTGGAGTACCCTTGAGTTCAATCTCTGGTACCAAAAAAAAAGGAAAGGGCTTTATGTTTGTTACCTAGGACTGCTATAACAAAGGTCACAAACCGAGTAGCTTGAAAAAACAGAAATTTATTCTTTCACAGTTCTGGATACTAGAAATCAAAATCAATATGTTGGCAGTGTAGTGTTCCCTCTAAAGTGTAGGAGAAGCATCCTTCCTCAGGCCAGCATCTTCTGGCCTCTACTAGTTGCTGACAATCCCTGGCATTGCCTGGCTGTAGACACTTTACTACAATCTCTGCCTCTCTCTTCCAATGACCTTTTCTTCTGTGTGAGTGTTCAATTTTTTTTCTCCTTCTAGGTCACCAGTTACTGAATTCAGTGCCCATCCTAATTCAGTATGACCTCATTTAGCTTGATTATGTCTGGAAGAGCTCATTTCCAAATAAGGTCAACTTCACGGGATCCAGGTTGAGAGGGATTTTGGACACTATTCAACTCTACCTAGATCAGGGCAAGTCAGAAATATCACTAAAGGATGTTTCCTAGAGAAGATGATAGCTGAGCTGCATCTTGAAAGGTGAATGGGAGCAAAAGAGAAATAAGATGGTTCATTACCTCAACATGTGTGATATGTGCAAAGCTGGGTTAAAAGTGCCTTCCAGGGGCTGGGGATATTGATCAATTGGTAGAGTGCTTGCCTAGCATACATAAGGGCCTGTGTTCAATCCCCACCATCACCCTGCCCCCCAACAAAAGTACCCTCTACACAGAGATTCTCATTATGGTACCTTAGTCAGAATGAAGTTCAGCCTCAAACATTTACTTTGTCTTTCTCCTATAACAAGGTCTCTTTCTATGTTCTGATCCAGGCAATTCTACTTTATTCTCAGCTGTGAAATATTTAGAGCCCATGCGCTAAATATATATCACATTAACACTTCCTGGTGTAAGAATCTCTGTAATCCCAGCCCCCGCTGGCCTGATTCCAACTGTGAACATGGAACACCTGTAGGCCTCTCATTTTTCTCTGATTTGGGGTCTAGGGCCGTTCTCGCTCATAAAAGATCATGCATTAAGCTCAGAGCTGACTTCATTCAGTCAGTCAGTGGAGTCCTTCATTCATTCCACAAACTTTTGGAGTATTAATTATGTGTAAACCACTGTGCTAGGTGTGAGGAGATTAAGAAAGTAAATACAATATTAGTCTTGTCCTCGAAAAGTCTACAGTCTAACAGGGAGAAAGAAAACAAGTAACATACACAGCAGACCATAAAATCCATGGTAAAAAAGATCATGTCGACCTTGTTTATGGCCCTATCCCCTCCTGCCCCCGCAAGTTCAATTTCTGGCACGCAATAATTAAGAAATTGTTACCAAGTTGAGTAAAAAGGTCGAAACATTATGGGGCAGAAGGAATTATTTCTGATCCTCCCGAGAGCTGGACTCTGGGCCCTTGCCTGTCAGAATCTTTAACATGTATTTAATTCCTCAAGCCTTTGATTCATCATCAGCTTTGAAATTCAGCATTTCACCTTGTTACGTTCACTGCCATCTGGCTTTGTTTCTGCTGTGATTCTCATCTATATTTTAGGCTTAGAGTGATGATTTGCAACTTCCTAGGAGCAGTCATGGTTCAGATGTGCCTCTCAGAGCTTCTGGCTAATGGTCTGAGAGTCACAATAGTATATATTTGAAGTATCACATTAAGAAAGTACCTAAAAGATGCTAATTTTGAGGATAGCAAGAAGTTCCTTTTGAGTTAATGCAAGGATTCTCTAATCTTTTTAAATGTAAATCCTCTTATCTGGAGAGAACACAAAGCAAAAGCTCCATTAATACAATTAGTTGAGGCATAATGGTGTTTGGGGCCTGGATTGCTGAGATTGATGCATCATTCAGCTAAAGAGAAACTGAGAATTATTTTTCCAAATAACCTAAAACAGTCTCCTGCTAAATTTGACCCATTCATCCTGGTTTCCCAGGAAATTTTTTTTCCATTTTAACATGAAAACTCCTGCATCCCAGAAACAAAACAGAATGGTTGGTCACCCCATCTGGCAGTGACCCAACTATAACAATGTGATTTCTCCTCATTTTAGTTTGATCCATCTTCTCTAGCCAAGCCCAAATGCCAAGTCTGACCAAGTCTGGATAGAGACCATTGCTTCTACCATCTGACTGCTAAGGATGAACAAGCCAGAAAAAAAAAAAAAAAAGGAATTTACTACACAGAGATGATCCCCCAAACTTATAACATAGCTGTAATTTTCAGGAAAGCCTTGGAGTCTTGGCTTACGCACACACTCCTTTTTAGGAATGATTGCTCTTCAGGATGAGTCATCCCTTGTATTTTGCCCTCTTACTTACAGAAAGACAAAGCAATGAGACCAAAATAACCCTCCTAACAACAAGTTCTTATGCCAGGACTTAATATGCCAGAAAATTTGTGTCCTTAGGAATGAAATTCTAGTTTTAACATTATCAAAATGAGCATTTATTTTTATTTTTTATTTATTTTCTCATTCAGTGAGGAATGACGATTTCATCCATGTCCTTAGACACATCTCAATTTGTGGATTTTTTTCTTATTTTACTCTCTTAATTGGATGAAAGTATGCAGCTAATGATTTATGGATCTCCAGTTGTGCCAGGCATCATTTTAAATGTGCACAGCTGCTCGGCAGTAGTTTAACTTGGCAGATAGTATTAAGCCATTGAATTGTGTCATTTATTTGTATATGCATACAATAGCCTCCTTGTGCAGGTTCTTCAAAAATCCTTGCAGAAATGGTTTGGAACCAGGCATTTAAGGAGCCTCAGAAAGTGATTTATTCTTTTGGAAGATTTTCAGAGTTTCCAGAATGAAGAATGAGATAGCAGTTTGTGCCACTGATAAGTTCCCCAGGGAATCATAGAGACAGGCTAAAGTGGAGTAAGGTTAAGAGAGTGAGAGGTCCAGAGTTTTATGTTTGGGAACTCCAATTCCAGTGGTCGTTTAGACAATGTAGGACATATTACTGCTGACAACAGTCTCAATTTCATTATGACATGTCTCAGAAAGGCAGCTAAAAGAGGGGGGTGATCTAAAACAATTCATTGCAGGCATAAATAACTTGAGAAGCTCTGTTGACAATAAAAACTCTGGCATTCACAGTAGTTAACAATGCTATCTTCAAATTCAAAGGGCCCTGAGATTTATCACTGTTGTCTTTTGTAGTCAAGGATGATACTGTTGACACTGTGGTTATCCATGTACGCAAGTGTGGCCGAAAATACCTGAATGTGACAGATGACAGGGCCTTTCTGCAGAGTGTATGTGGAAAAATCTTTTTTTGGTTTGTGTCTGTTAGACTCACAGGGCATAACTTGCCTCATCACAAAGGCTTCATGACTCTGTCTGCTGCAGGTCTTGCTCTGGCTACAGCTCTAGGCTCTGGGGCTATTGTTTGAATGGCTTTTCCCTGGAATCTTGCAAATATGTTATCTCCTACCTGGTCTATTTATAGTCTCCTGTGCCAAAACTAGTCAGGCAGGTGAGGCTAGGCCTCTCCTCCACTGTAGCTTGTGAGATAATCATTTTAAGGTGTTCCTTGATGGCTTTGCTTATTGGTGATTGCCAATTGAAATTGAGTATTTCAGCTGGAAAGATCTTAGGTGCTGAAAGAATTTCCTGCCAGGTGCGGTGGCATATGCGTAATCCCAGCATTTTGGAGGCTGAGACAGGAGAATTGCAGGTTCAAAACCAGCCTCAGCAACAGCAAGGCACTAAGCAATTCAGTGAGATCCTGCCCCTACATAAAACACAAAATAGGGCTGAGGATGTGGCTCATTGGTTGAGTACCCCTGAGTTTAATCCCCAGTACCAAAAAAAATAAAAATAAAAAATAAAAAATAAATTTCCTCCTCCTTTTGTTTTGCTTGTCTTAGGGGAGGAAAAAGTAGAGGAAATGCTTTTGGCAGAGTCATGCCTCTCCTGTAGTAGACAAGTAGAACATTACACAGTTCGTTGCCTTTAAAAATGTATCCACACCAGCCTGTAGTTGAAAAAAATTTTAAGACTAAAAATTCCCAAAGTTCATCTCTGAAGCTTGATAATGGTGTTCCCAAACCATGGTAAATAGCCCAGAAAGATTTTCTGAGCTGGCTGCTCAAATGACTCATTTAGGGAAATGGTTAGGTAACCTCAGCAAGCACTATCTGGCATTCAATCTCTTTACCTCTTTGGCAAATAAAAATAATTTTTCACGTGTGTGCAGGATGGGGATTAGGAAGGGCAGTGTAAAGGCTCCTAGATAGTGTCTGAGACTTAAATCCTTCTGCAGGAGCAACTGAAGATTTTCTTGAGTAGGGAAACCCAAAACCCCAAATTATCTAGCTAACCTGAGTCTGTTGCCTTACCAGCTCTTTGAGAGGGCTCTGAACTGAAGGTGGCTTTGTGCATTAGGAAGTTGTGATGAGGACGTTGACAGATAAGACGAATGAGAGGTGAGACCCAGACTGGGTCCATAGGTTTTCTCAGAGGTAAAAGGCCTGAGACAGAGCATCCATGAGCATTGGAGGTATACTAGGCATCCAAGAAAGAACATCCTCTCAAGACAAAGAAGGAATGAAAATAAGGAGCAGGGAAGAAGTGAAAATATACTTTGTCTACTTCAAAATTTTAATTTGAGGTCGTCCAACATTATCCCATCTGACATGGGTTTTGAAGTTGTTTCTCCAAAGAATGTCTCAAAGTCAATCAACATTAAGCTCTCCTTGGTCTTTCAAGCACCCAGGAAGCGGAACACAGATTCCTCAAACTCCAGTGTGTACATCAGCTGTTTCTGATCTTCTTGTTCTATTTCTTTGAGAGGAACTAAGACAAAAGGTATTGAGAATAAGCAAACATCTAGAATGAGGAATGCTTTGTCATTCCCATTCTCATTATATAGAAGAAACTGAAGTTCAGATATTAGACCAGTTTCATCTAAGAGCTAAGTAGTAAAACTGAAATTGAAGCAGAGATTCATCTGAAGAGGTGAGCAAGTCCACAAATTAGATCAATTCAGAAAGCTCCCTGAATTTTATTTTTCCAGTTCTGTCTCAAAACTATCGGGTTCTTCTCCAAAGTTCTAACTAAGAACTTCAGCAAGAAGTTCTCTCATGAAGTGTGAGAGACCACTGAGTAAAGAATGAGTCTCAACTGTATTCCTGACAACCTATTAAATAGTCAATAGTAATATTGCTACAATGGTGAATATTTAAAATGCCACTTCTGTCCCTTTGTCACTTTGAAGGTACCAATACCATGCAAAATCATCCATTCTAACATGATTAAATTATTTAAATTAATTAAACTATTTAAATTAATTATCTCAATTATTTAAGTTAATCTTATTTTGCTTATTGAGTCAAAATAATGTGCTTAACCACCCATGTGTGTTGGATAGGAAATCAGAAAGAAATAGCTATTCTGAGATAACTCTTGTGAGAAGAACTTAAATTTGGAATGCGAAGCATCCAAAAGGTCATTAATTATGAGAACCGATATCCTTATAAAACTAATGTACGACCTGTAGGTTTAGCCCATATACGTTCCTTCCTTATCTATTGGATTTCTGAGTATCTTCATGATGGGGCCCCTTTTAATTTACAAAGCCCTTCCTCAAAATTTTTTTAATAAAATTTCATGGAAATGTAAGGAAAGATCAGAGCCTAAGTTCTTCCTTTTCTATTAGATTAATAAATTGAAGCCAAAAAAAGAATGTGCTTTCTTGAAGGTACCAGAACTAGAACCCAGAACATAGTGCTCTTAGCATTGTTCCACCTTCTCCCTTCTCCCCATTTCACAAAAGAATTGATTGAGAATCATACTTTTAGCTGGGTGCGGTGGTGCATGCCTGTATCCCAGCACTTTGGGAGGCTAAGACAGGAGAATCGCGAGTTCAAAGCCAGCCTCAGCAACAGCGAGGCGCTAAGCAACTCAGTGAGACCCTATCTCTACATAAAACACAAAATAGGGCTGGGGATGTGGCTCAGTGGTCAAGTACCCCTGAGTTCAATCTCCAGTACCAAAAAAAGAATCATACTTTTGCATCCAGCAGCCTGATGAGTAGCAATGGTTGTTTGAAACTGAGGTCTCAGATGGTGGAGCTGATGAGGTGTTGGCATCTCTTGACTTAGCTTGGGATCAGTCCTCAGGATTTAAATCATGGCGGAACATAGAGAGTGGGGCCAAGAGGAAGGATGCCAAAGATAGAATGAAGCCCAGCCTGACTTTCAGCAGTGGTAGTGTGTCATGGTTTAAATGTACATGTCCCTCCCAAACCTGGAGCCTGACATTCAATGTGATAGTGTTAAGGTGAGGATTTGGGGAAAATGATTGAGTCAAGAACATTTTTCTTTTATGAATGGGATTAATTCCCTTATAAAAGAGACTTTAGAGAGTTGTGTGACACTTTTATGTTTCCATTCTTCTCATGATGTACGTATGCAGTGTTCAGCCCCTTCAGAACCATCTTGGATTCAGGAAGTGATCCTTACCAGATACAAAATCTGCTGGCACTTTGACCATAGATTTCCCAGCCACATGAACTGTGAGAAACACATTTCTATAATTTATATATTACCCAGCCTAAGATGTTTTCTTATAGCAGCACAGACAGACTAAGACATAGTGGCACTAAATGCTATGAAGCATTTTCAAAGTACCTATGAAATATTTTTGAGTTGGTAAAATTGATATTCAAATCATCAGAAAATATTTGAAAAATCCAGGTATTCACTGGGTTAAGTCAAATATTCCTAAGACAAACCACACACATGTGTAAGCTTGACTAAATTCTTCATAAAATGGAATTAAATTTGATCATTTAAAATGGGGGTTTCTTTTGGACTATATGGTCATAAGAATGGTTACTTTTCAATGTTTTTAAGTATTGAAAGACAGAGAATGATACCTCACTAAGGAAATGCAATTTATAGTATATTCCACACTCAGTGGAAATTGGGTTTGTGTATCATTTAGATTTAAAGAACTTCAGTGTGCCACGAGCAGTGGAACACACTTGTAATCCCTGTGCCTCGGGAGTCTGAGGCAGGAAGAGTGGAAGTTTGAAACAAGCCTGGGCAAATTCTCAAGACCCTGTCTCAAAATTAAAAAAAAAATAAAAAAGGACTGGAGATATAGCTCAGTGGTAGAATGCCACTGGGTTAAATTCCCAGTGGTTTAAAGAAAATAGAAGTTTTTTTTTCTTTCATATGAAAGAGATCAGAAGATAGTCTGTTCAAGACTGGTATGCTGGGGCTGGGGTTGTGGCTCAGTGGCAGAGCGCTTGCCTAGCATGCGTGAGGCACTGGGTTTGATTCTCAGCACCACATATAAATAAATGAAAAATACATAAAGGTCCATCAACAACTAAAAAAAAAAATATTTAAAAAAAAAAAAGACTGGTATGCTGGCTTTATAGTTGGCAGAGCCTTAGTCTCGTCTCTTGCTATGTCACTATGCATGGATTCTATTTCCAAATTCACTTCACAGTCCAACATGGTTGCTTGAGGTCCAGCAATTATACCTGTGTCACAAGTGGCATGTGTAATTAATAATTACTTGGAGGTGGATTGTCTTTAAATGCAAATGTATGTTCAATCACAACAATCATCCAATATAATTAATTAATGCAAAAAAAGTATTGGGTGTGCTGGAGCACCCCAACTAGCATTTGATGCACACTAATCAAACACTATAGGTAAGTTACACTATCCTAGGGCAATTAAGCACTACCTGCAATTCACACAATCCTAGGGCAACTAAACATTACAACTAATTCATACAATCCTAGGGCAACCATGAGCCCCAAAGTATCTCCGATGCCAGGTGACTTCTCTTAGCCAAAGAGCAGATGTTGTCCTTGTCTGGTAGTTCTCTTCAGCCAACGGCTGGGCATCAGGGAATGGTGGAGCTGATCCAGGTACAGACAGCAAGGTGGCCGGTCTTACCGATGCCCTTGGAGCAAGCCCAAAAATGTGGCAAGGCAAGCAGTTTACAGCAGTTCCAAGTTGGTGGCGTGGGCCAGGTTGGTGGTGTGGGCTGAGCTGGTAGTGTGGGCTGGTGATTGGTTACACCCAGGAAAAGCCAATGTCCATTGGTTATGTCCAGTGAGATAATATAATTGCAACTAGGCCTTTCTTTGCGCATATGCATGGGCTGAGCCCCCTATCAATTGTAACCAGTAGGCCTGCTGTTAGGTTCCCCTCACTGCCCCTTTGTCAATTACATGGGCTGAGCCCCTTGCAGCCCTCAATTGCATGGGCTGGGCTCTCCATCAATTGTAGGCCTATGGTTAGGTGCTTTTTACAGCCCCCATCAATTGCAAGCAGGCATGACTAAACAAGTCAATGGCTGCTGTTCCTTATGGCCAGCAACCCAGTGAGTCCCCGGCATATCCAGGCATGTCCATGGCATATGCTCCTTACAATCTGCAACCCAGGAAATAAGCAGAAAAAGGGAGCAAGAAGAAGGGCATGATCTATCTTCTATTTCTGCCTTTACTTATAACTCATTATCTAAAACCCGGTGATATAGTCCAAGGCAAATTGAGAAGTGTATTATTTTAGCTAGCCATTATATTCCAAGCTTTAAAACATCAGGGTTATTTTTACAAAGGAAAAAGTGCAGAATTACTGTTTA
>PVHX01023118.1:0-26360 GCA_004024805.1 Geosciurus inauris
TGAGATCATCATATCAAATTCCACCTGAAGCCTTTGCCTTGAGTGTTTTAGGCTGGGGTTCTTTAGCCTTGGTTTCCTATGCTTGAGGGTTGGGCTCTGGAGAGGAATCCACCAGTAGAAGCAGTAACTTGCACCCATTTTATTCCTGGTGGAAAGTCTGCCTCAGGCCAGTCTGCCCTTCCAGATGCTCAGCAGCTTGGGCAGTCGCTCCACTCCTGGAGCTCATGATTACTCCTACACTTTCTGCTGTAGGTTTAAAAAGGTTTCTAACAGGACCTAGGCTCCAGGCCTCTCGCAGCCGTCCAAGGAGCCCTGGAGACCCACCCTGACCACCAGGCACCTTGGAAGCCCCTCGGCTCTTGGAAGTAAATGCAATCAATGCCTCTATTGTAACTGGTAAGCCTGGAGCACAGGAGGTTCTCGCTGCCTCTGTTCTAATCATTGTTACTCAGCACAACTTTCAGCTTTGGTGAACACCCTTGTTGATGAACACTGCTTGTTTCTCACTTAAAATTTGATCATCTCACTTTCCTGATGAAATTCCTTTTGTGTATATCCATTTAGGGTTAAAAATCCAAAAAAATTTAATGTGATCTCTAGAGGAAAAGGCTAGGGTAATAAAAACGATGGTCCTTGGTTTTTTAATTCCGTTTATCCTCCCTCCCTGGCACTGTTTTTTGCTTCTTTCAGCCTTCATTGCTCTTCCTGATACCCAGAGCATTAAGAGGTTGAAAATGTACATTCTGAATCAAAATAAAAATACACCTAACAAAGCACTTTTAGAGTTTAATTTTTCCCTTTGGGGGACATTCCACCTCTGTAAGTTAGTTCTATGTCTTAAGATTTTTATATCTGGTAACAAATAGGATGTTTGAGCTGAGTGCATGATCCTCCTCTCCCCTCTCCTCCCCTTCCCTTAATAACAGTCATACCCATTAGTGTCTCCGGGGACATCTCTCTGATAATAAACATCCAGGGTAATGAAAGGCTTATGTAACCTCCCAGAGGAAGCTGTACGATTTTGAAATTTTGAATGCAAGCATTCATTTGTTTTCATGGACATTATTACTTAGATCTCTGCTAGGTTTAGCAGTGGGATAGAGCTTCCCAAACTATTCCTACTCCCAAGTAATAACTGTCGCTGTTGCGTAACAGCAGTACTGTTACTAGTTTGTATTTAGTTTAACAAGTTCTTTGTGTGTGATCTCGTTAATCCCGGCAACAATTCTTTGGAAATCTTTAGGAATCTGTACCCCCATTTTACAGCTGGTGAATCCCTCTCTTAGAGAAATTAAGCGGCTTGTTGCAATTTTCACACTAGAATGGATATGGGTGAGGACAGAGTTCTAGATCTTTAGACTCCTGGTCCACTGTGGTTTTTAGAATAGTGTTTAATACTATGTCTTCCTGATTATAAAAGTAGCATGCTTATTGTAGAGAGAGGAAATAGGAATGTATGAAAATGAAAATTAGAAATGTGTCGTCCTCACCATCCAGGGAATCCTTGCTAATATTTTAGCTTCCAAGTTCATGTATACATGTATGTGTGGTTATGTGTTTGGCCCATGAATTATCACAAAATTTGGCTGTGTTACATTACAACACAATGAGATCAGGTGTGTGGTAATGACAATGGAACTCTCTCAGCATGTGTAGTATCTCTCGGGCCTTCTCTTCTTATATCTGAGGGATTCAAATAGGACCAGAAGAAGGGTCAGTTGTGAGTCAACCCCTGTTTATTCCCTTTTTATTTGAGAGAACATATTCTGAGAACTAGAAACTAAACAGAAATATCTGAACTATCAGGGCGGGTAGTTATAATGAAAATCACACAGGTAGACATGACTTAGGACTGGAATGTCAATGGAACTGTTTTCATATAGTCTGCCAGACATCGTGGGGTCTCCTGGCCAGCGTGGGAGAAGATCACACAAAGCCAGCTGAATAGTAAGAGGGAGGTGCAAGGAGTATTGTGAGAGACTTCAGCCATCGGTTTTGAAGACAGATGAGGGTGTAAAGCTCTGTTCTGCAGCTCAACTAGCTATGTCATGTTAGGGGAGTCTTTGATGTCAGTTATCCCCTCTGTACAATGGGAATGAATGCATAATTCGTGTATACCCCTGTTGTGGTACTTGGTATACAGAAAGCACTTAATAAATGGAAACTTTCAAAATTTAGGATCATCATACTGCCTGGTAATGTGCATGTTCTGGCTCTTTTGCATTTGGCAGAAGGTTTCCTGCAACCCTGGTTTGTTGGTAAAAGCTCTGGATCCTGGCAGTGCTTGCTCTTATGCAGAATCTGCTACCTTGCACAGAGCCTTTGTCCCTCCTTCCCCCACTCCCATATTCACCTGGCTAGATCTGCTAGTTCAACTCACAGAAGCTTTATGAAGAACCTGTGGTATGTCATCTGCTCTGGCAGGCAGTCTGGGTTTTAAAGGACAAATAAGAACATGGTTCTTCTGCCCAGGAATGCAAGCAGAGAAATAAAAAGACAATATGATCTGGCACCCATATCTGGTACCATCTCACAAGATTGTATGAGCATTTAAGCCTCATCACAAGAGGGGCAAGGGGCTGGAGAATCCCTTCCTATGTCTTCAGAAAAATATAGAAAAGGAGAAGCAGGCGTGCCATATGTTAGAAAAAACATATGTCTGAGCATTATTTTTTCTGAGAAGTTTTTATTAAATAAAGGTTACTCTTGAGCATTCTGAGTAGTGCTGACTAGAAAGATCGGGCTGGTAGCATCGTTTTATGACTAGGGCGTGTCTGCAGGATGACTGAGTAAGATCACCGCCACCTCCTGGGTCCTCTCCTTTTTAATGTCTTTGCATTGTTTCTCCCTCCCACGTTAGAATTCATATTTACAAGATTCTGGAGCTACAACACTGCAGGCAGCACACATTCTACCTTCATGCAGCTTCCAGTCTGATTAGATATGGAAGCATCGGTACAATCTTGCCTTGATGAGAATGAATACAAAGTTCTATTGGAGAGCACAGAAGGGTCACTTCACCCAATGGATGAGGTTTGTTGGGAGGTTCCCAGAGGACAGGTGTCTTTGTCAGCTTTTTCACAGCTGTGACCTAAGGACCTGACAAAAACAATTAGAGGAGTAAAAGTTTACTGGGGGTGCTGATGGTTTCAGAGGTTGCAGTCTATCGACGGGGCCGTTCCTCAGGGCTAGAGGTGAGGCAGAACAGCATGGCAGAAGGGTGTGGTGGAGGGAAGTGTGTCATAGGATGATCAGAAGCAGAGAGAGACTCCACTTGCCAGATACAAAATAGGTACCCCAAAGGCACACCCTACCTGCCTTCAGTTTCCACTCAATCCCATCAGGGAATCAATTCACTGTTTGAGTTAATACTCTCATAACCCAATAATCATTTTTCCTCTAAACTGTTCTGAATTGTCTCACACATGAACTTTCAACAGGATATCTGAGCAGAGTGTTGAGCAGTGAGTAGGGTTTACCGGCACCGGGAGCAGAAAAGAGATCATCCCAGCCCTAGAGAGCAACATGTGCACAGATCCATCATTCATGGAGAATGACTAACCATTGTGGTTGGGGAAGGAGATGGTTTCAGCATGATAGTTTTGGAGTGGATTGGATACATTCATTTGGTGCAGTGCTAGGATCCAGGTGAGATACATGTTCAGACTGGCTGTTCTTTATACCAAGAGTATGACTGAGCCCTCCAGTTGTATTAATTTTCCAACAGAAAATGTGCAGCATTAATAACAGAAAGAAGGTAATCCACAGAAAGACTTGGGCATAAAATATTTTGGTAAATAATAAGGGCTTTATTCTTATGCCAGTGTGGGAACTTACCTTTCTCTGAAGCTATTTAAAAAAATGCTTTATCCCCATTTCTCTGTGATGGTACAGAGGACATTAATTCCTTCATTGGATAGGATTAGTTCCAGATTCAGTGGTGAATCAGCCAAAGGATTGTGTATGGAAAGTTGATTCCAGCTTTTTATATAGTGGGCTATGGAAACTGAATACAGATTATACCACCATCTGATAGTGTGACTTGAGGCAAGTTAACCAACCATTCTGAGCCATCCTGTGAAAAGTGACTCCATAGTTGTCACTTTAAGGATGGTGTGTATAGGTGTCACTTTAAGGTTTAAGGATGGTGTGTATAGGTGCCTAGTACAGTGTGAGGTAGGAAACCCTGGCAAGATATTTTTGTGGTGGAGGTGATTATTCAGCTACATTGGCTGCAAAAACAAAATAAAATTTTATCAGTGGGAGAAGTGATGGGCACGAGACTGTGGGCTATTGTGCAATGGCATGTTTGCGGGCCTCAGCCCTCTGATTAAGAGCTGAGGAAGATTTCTCATTTTTTTGTTGTGTAGATGCATTCATCTTTCCTCTATGACTCATAAATGAAAAGCACCTCCTCAAAGATCCACAATAAATGTAGCTTGGTCCTTAAAAATCTGTTATAATCCCCTCCTTTCCACTTTTAAAGGCAGGGTTTTCCTATCAAGCTGTGGATTACTGTGGAGCCGAGCAGTTCTTGAAGTGTGGTTCCTGGTAACATCAAGACTTTAGTGTGATGTTTTTTGGTTTTTTTTTTAAACTGTGTTGACATTTGACTAATGGTGCAAAAAATAAAAAAATGATGAGGGAAAATAATTGTTTGCTTAGCACATAAGGTTCACCAATGGCCCCGAATCATACTAGGAATGACTCTGCTTTACTTATGCACACTTGCAATGTATTAAAAAGACAAAGAAGTCAGTTAAATGTAAGAATGCACCACACGCAGCAGTAAAACTTATTAGCGCTATTAAATCTAGACCTTTGAATACACCTCTGTATAACATTCTGTGTGATGGAATGAGAAGTTATATAAAGCACTTCCACTGCATACCGAAATGTGACAGTGGCTTTAGGAAACAGCCTGCATACTCTTGATTGAAGTATAGGCTAGACTAGCAGCTTTTTAATGGAACTCCGTTTTTTAAAGAAAAAAAAAATGATGGATAAAATATGGTGTTATAAACTTGGGTTGTTGGCCAACATTTTCTAAATGATATAAAAAAGATCAAAGTGAGCCTATCTCTTCAAGAAGAAAACCCTTGATAATCTTTGTTGCCACTGAAACAATTTTGAGCTTCAGGCAAAATTTAGAATTTCAGCAAACCCTCTTTGCCTCTGCAGTGTGTTTAACAGCATCTTGAAACTCAGACTGTTCTGACAAGACTGGAAGTCATATTAACAAATGTGAATTTCCATATTTTATAATGAAATGTGTTGACATTTGGAAGATCTGCTTCTGTTAGATAAATATTATTTCTAAATGAGTAATACAAGTACTAGAAAACCTTGCCTAGATAAGACACAACTTTCAGATGACCAGTGGATTAATGTTATGTCTTACAGAAATTTTTAATGTAGTTTTGGAATCCACATTGCGAATATCTCTTAAAAATTACCACAGCTCAGGAAAAGATTTTTTCAATTGAATTTTAGTGTAATAGCAAAGAACATCTATCTTGAAAAGATTATTAAAATACTTTCCCTTTTACAACAATGCATCTTTGTGAGATGAGATTTTCTTTATATATTTGAACCAAAACACATCACAAAGAGGCTTTGACCTCTTTATTATTAAGGCGAATATTAAAGATTTTCAAACTGTACAATAGTGCTGCACTGTTACCTTTTTATTGCTGAGGCAAAATTCCAGAAAAAAATCAACATTTAAAGAAGAAAGATGTATGTTGGCTCACAATTTCAGAGATTTCAAGTCAATGGTCCCTTGGATCCTTTGTTTCTGGCTCTGGAAAGAGGGGAAGAACATCATGGCAGAGGGTACATGGTGTAGCACATCAGCTCACTTCATGGCTACTGAGAAGCAGAGAGAGAAAAGGAAGGTGCTGGGGACAAAATATATTCTTCCAGGGCGTGCCCCCCAGGACCAACTTCTTCCACTTTGGCCCTACCTAAATTTCCACTACCTCCCTATAGCACATTATACTATTAATCCATCAATGGATTAATCCATCAATGAGGTCAGAATCCTCATGATCTCATCACCTCCCAAAGGCCCCACCTCTGAACACAGTTGCCTTGGGGACCAAGCCTTCAATACATGAGTTTTGCGGGGGTAAAAAGTATGACATGCACTTACTAATCATTTCAAATCCAAAACAACATGCATTCAAAGTAATTATTTAGAATGTTTTAAAAATTTACTTTATAAAATTTCATATAAATATAAAAGATTAAATATAATTTTAAGTAAATTAACACATTTTTTTTCTTTAATATTAATTTCTAATATGGTTATGTTGCTAGGGCAAACTCACATAAGCAGAAGGTATTTGGAATCCATGATTTTTGAGTGTAAGGTGATTCTGAATCAAAATGTTCAAAAATTGCTTGTAGAGCTGTTATGGTTTAAATATTGGATGTTCCCAAAAAGCTTATGGATGAGACCATGCAAGAAGGTTTAGAGGTAAAATGATTGGGTTATAGAAAGTTTAACCTAATGACTATATTTATCCCCTGATATAGTAACTCGGTGGTACCTGTAGTCAGGCTGGTGGAGGTGGGTCCTGAGGTGGGGGGGTCATGCCTTTGGGGTATGTATTTTGTCCCTGTTGAGCAAAGTTCTCTATCTCCTTCCTGCAGCCATATCCCCAGCTTCTTTTCTTTGCCACACCATTCTACAATGATATTCTGACTTACCTCAGCCCCTGAGGAATGTAGCCAACCATCTATGGGTTAAGACCTCTGAAACCATCAGGCCCCAAATAAACTTTTCTTCCTATAATTGTTCTTGTCATGTCTTTCAGTCATAGTGGCCAAAAAAAAAACCTGACTAAAACAAAAGCCAAAGACATTTGCCTTCTGAGGAAGTTGTAGAAATTATTTTTGTTAAAGGTAACGGAGGGAATTCTCTTCTGTTAAATTGGATAAATTTGTCTGATCCTTCTTTAAACTTCTAAGTTCCCTTACAAATTTGATACTCTTTCAATTCTAAGGATTTTTCTTTTTATTTAAATACATCAATCTTTTTAAAGTTTGTCAATTTTTGTTTCTTTCAGAGAATGAACAAGCACTCCTGCATGTTTACATAATAGACTGGAGGGTTATTATTTTGGGCAAATCATGTCATTTCCATGAACATTTTTTTTAATTTTTAAAGAGGTTTAGTGTGAATGTATTATTCTCTCCCCTGGCTTCTGAAAATTCCTTAGGTTAATGGGATTGTTAATCTAAGGAGAAAATCCTAAATAGGAAGATCTAATAAATACCTTTGGGAAAATCTAGAAAGAGAAATTGAACATCTGTACTAGAGCTTAGAAAAATCTGTTCGATGTTTATGAGCTTGGACTTAATGAAGCACTTAGTTCACCCAATAATTTAAATGTTTGAGCTTTCCTATTGAAAAAGATCCTTCTTGATAGAATCCTGTCTGGATGAACCAATTAATGTTCTGGACCTCTTGAGGACCTGAACCTGGACAATGGCTGTTTGCTTATCACATTTGGATAGTGTTCTGAACTTTCACATTTGGTGTGCATTCTTGTGTCTATATAACTGTGATGTGAAGAGCATTACCACCCCACATTACACTTAAAGATGCTGCGGTATAGTGGGGTAAGTGATTTCAAGGTCTCCATGTGGCCTAATGGCCTCTTGAGATCTGTGATCTCAGGCTTTGTAGAGCTTGTATTTTCATTATAGAAATGAACATTGTGCATGAAAGCCTATTTGACAATATGACAGAAAAAATGGAGCATAAAGGACAAACAGCTTTCTACTCTCAGAGCTGTCACTTAATTGGTACACATCACTTAACTGCACTGAAAGTTTTTCCTTTCATCACGCAATAATACCATTCCTCAGGTTGAAATGTAGGGATTAAAGGAATAAAGGAGAAAAAGAAGGGAAACTCAGTGCATGCCTGGCTCCTAAAATTACTCAATGTGCTTTTCTGTTGTAACCAGTAAGGAAATCAAGGGTTGGAAAGATCATTGTGTTCTGATGCTGTCCAGTCTTATATCTGTTCCTAAAAATACGCATAGATTTTAGATTTGTGAAAGGCAGAAATGTCCTGAGTAGGTACATATTTTAGGCATCAGGTCTCAGATGAACAGACACGAGGTAAAAATATGTACTTCATATAGACCAGGGGAGCAAGGAGACCTGTTTCAAGCCCTGGTAACTGTTAGGTTGGTATTTCTCAGGAGGCTGGACTTCTTCTGGTTCTACCTACCATCTCTCTACATCAATACACCTGAATCAGTTGATTGAGCCACTTATGAGCTGCCTCCCAAGTTTATCGCTCTGAGCAGTCCTCTCTCTGCAACTCAAGAACTGTGAATCCATTTGCTTTCTTGGCATCCATCACCACGTGGAAACCTTGAATTTGATACATAAAAAAGGAAGGTTCTTGACTTTGCCTTGCAAGTCTGCTATTCTGTTTCAGTAAACGGCACCACAAGGCTCACCCCAGTGATAGATTCAAAGGCATCTAGTCATCAAGTTCTTGCAGCATAACTTAAAAACATGTTCACTATTCTCTTTCTCTAATTACTATGTGGTTCAGGCCTCTGTAGTCCTTACTAGGACTAGTTGGTAATAGTCTCCCAACTTTCCTGTCTCAATGCTCTCTTGCCTTGACCTCAAGTCTTTTTTCTACTCATCTGTCAGAGCATGCATTTGAAATATAATTCATATCATGTCATCTCCACACTTAAAATTCCAGTGACTTTCCAATGAATTTGAAATAACTCTCATTTCTGCATTACCTCTTTCCCTATTCCTGCCTTCCTCTAGATTGTGTCTCATAATAGCACATAGACCCCTTACTTTACTGGTCTCCAGCCTCACTGACTTTCTCTCTGTTCCTGAGAGGTGGAAAATATTAAACCTGCCTTGTAACCTCGGTGTGGTTCTTCTCACAGTCTGTCCTATGATGGTTCTGTAAGATACATGCTTACCTGTCAAAACCCAAAGGACAGACTGAGACGAAAGGTACCGAATAAGCGAGGCTTTGAATGACAGTCTTACAAGATCAGGTGTCGGGGTGAGCAGGCACACCCAGAGCAGTTACAATCAGTATTTTATTCCCTAGTGTGCAAGATCCCTTCCCCAGTTCCTTATTGGCTAAGTGCTATGGGATGTACAGTCTTCCCAAATGTCACCTAGATTTTATTCTCTCCTGTTGGATTATTTATATAAAAGTACCTTTTGTTGTCTCCACCTCCTTTGTTCTCCCGTGGTGGGAAGATCTACTTGGGCTGAGTGTATCTTGCATTTATCTCTGTTGGTCAGGCCAGCCCCTTCCCTCTCACCTCCTGTTTGGCAAGGGGCTGTGAATTTGTCACACTCTGGGGTTAACCACATTTAATTTGCCATTTGGCACTCCCCTCCAGCTGCTTTTTCTTTTCTTTTTTTTACATCTCAAGTCATTTGACATTTAAAGCTAAATACTCTGACAACAGGCCATTGGACTTGCTACTTCTCCCAGTTCCTAATCAAGGAGGTAAGTTATAAAGGTCCTCCTCCACAGAGGGCTTTTCTTGTTTCACAAACTAAAAAGTATTCCATGACCTCTGATAGTTACTTTCTAGGCTCTGAGTCTGCTACATCTTTCTTCAGGTACAGTAGAACTATCATTTCTCTCCTTATGAACTTTATTGTAAACATTTTTGGGGAAGCCCTGTGTCACTTGCTTCCCAGGCAGTCCCCATTGTTGACAACTGCTTCTTCTATCACTTTTACCCCAGGGCATACTAGTTCTGAATCCGTGCATCTACCCACATCTTTTGCGTTTCCAGTAGGTTGGTTCAGTGTCTCTTAGCTGTGGGTGCCGGCTCTCTTGCAAACTCATAGTCTTTCTTCTCAGATCAATCATAGGTACTGCCAAGAAATTGTGTTTTTTATGTTCTCACTATTACAAACTCTCACCTGTTAGCCCAAGGTTTCCATCTGGTGCAAACTTTCTTTGCTCTCTCTGATGTTGATTCATTGGTCAAGGAGCTGAGGCCCTCAAAAGCATCTGTCTTCCCTTCCTCCACACTTATCCATCCCCAGCTCCTTTGGCACCTCCATGACAGTCTTAAAGAACAAAGCATCCATTCTGCTGTAACTTTTTTCATCCTTTTCCTCTGTATAGCACTCGTCTACATTATCTTCAGAAATCTTGACTCACCAGTCTCCCATTTCTAGCAGCTGAGATTTAGTAAGGTCCCTAGGGGATGCTTTACATGCGTTGTCTCATGTAATGCCATGTCCAACCTAAGATTGTGGGTATTATGACTCTCCTCATTTTCAAAGTGTGCTCAAAGTCACACAGCTAGCGGAGTACTAGAGTTAGGATTTAAACCCACATCTGTCTTATTCTGAACTCAATTTTAATATGAGACCTCCTATACTTTCAAAGTAAAAATACTTTCCCAGGTAAAATCCCAAATCTATTATTTGGGATAAAGTCTCCCTCTACTTCTACTGCTTAAGTAATCATATTAATTAGATGCAGCATAAAATATTGTTTTCATAGGAAGAGGCAAAGGACCTACACATTCCACATCTTCCTATTTTGTGCTCCTTTGGGCTGCCTGGTGCTAAATGGTTTTTAAATAGAGATTTTACCACCCACAGAGAGACCTTGGTTTACAAATTTTCTTAACGTACGTACTAGAGTGCTCTGACTCTTTCTCTGGTTTAGAGGTTTGTTTTAATTTGTGCTTAACATAATGGATGGGTACAATTTGGAAGCACAAGGCTAGTGACTAAATTTGAAAAGGAAAATATGTTTTTATACATATTTTCAGTCTGTTTGGGAAGATTAAAAAATACATATCTGGCACCTGAAGCTGTAGTTTCAAGAAAGAAGTCTTTTAGAACACGTGAATGTTACCACTGGGAGGGACTCTGTTGGGAGTAGGCGGCAGAGAATTCAGGTCTGATTCTAGTCTGTGATTATGGAGCAGGGGAGTCGTGTGGGGCCTGCTGTGAATCACAGGTTATTCAGTGTGGGGCTGCTAATTCCAAGCCTAATCTACCATCATTTATAAAGTGCTGGCAGTAATAGTGCTGACCTCAGAGGGTGGTTGTTCCATGTGTCACACACAAACCACCTGGCATCATTGGTCCCTGTGAGCTGACACATGCCAGCTGCCCCTCCTTCCCTTCACCCCTCCATTCTTCTCCTGTGTAATTAAACTTTCACTTTTACAAAGCCTTTTGGATTTGCATGCTACTTTCTTAATGCTACAGAGTTATAATTTTTGTTTGGGAAATAAATGATTTTTTAAAAAAATTTCCTGGCTTCCAAAATATCACATTTCCCCCACTTTGTTTTCCAATAAGACTTAGTTCTGATATCTTCATGAATATTCAGATTTTTTTCCCTTTCTCCCATCATTCCCTCAAAGCACCATGGTGTTTATCAGAGGTCATTCACTGAGCAAGATGGTTATGTACACATGATTATTTTATTCGCCTAGCACAGAAAAGGCAAGGGGTCAGCATTTTCTCTATTTTTTCACTGAGTACAGTAACCAAGAGAGATTAACTAACTTAGTCCAGGTCAAGTGACTTATGACAGGTAGAATCAGGATTTGAAGTGTAGGCCATGTTTTTGCACCAAGCCAAATATGTACACGCAATATGCCATAATGCCAGGAGGGACCAATGGTACAAAGTCTTCTCTTGTAACTCTCTGGAGTTGGTGACTTATTTCATGACAGATTTGAAATCCATGATTAAGAGTTGAGCTTAAGAGCCAGTGGAGAAGATGCCAATTCAACAGCTAATGCACCTTGACCCAGAGATGTCTGTTAGAGCTATGGGAAAGTTCACCACCACTTGAGTTTTAATTCCTGATCCAATGCACAAATCATTTATTCTTCCGTTCTGCCTCATAAGGAAGTATTGTTGGGTGGCAGCCGTCTGTCTTAGCATCACTCTCTAATTGTCGACATGTCCTTTAAGTTGTACAATGCCCCAATTTTTGTTATCACTTGCAAGGAGTAGGAATCCTCTGTCATAGAAACTTTTTTTTCCATGTGAATATCTCTAGCGTTCTTATTTGGTTAGGCAGATCAATCCCTTTGGGCTATTCTAGTTACTGTTCATTCTTTAAAAAATCGTTGTGTTTCTTAGTAACCCAGTATGTCTATGCCATCCATGAACTTATTTCACAGGGCTTACATTTTGTTATCCATATACTTGTTCCAATGTATCATCTATCTATAATAAATACATGATCTTTGTCTACTACTGTTTGACTCATTGTTCAGATTTTATTTCAAAAACTGTCTTAGACACTGTTGTAGTCAGCTTTTTCACTGCTGTGGCTAAAACCCCAAAAAAGAACAGTTTTAAAGGAGAAAATGCTTATTTGGCACTTGGTGTTAGGCTATTGACAGACAACTCCTTGGCTCTGGACCTGAAGTGAGGCAGAACTTCAGGGCAGAAGGGTGTGGTGAGGAAAAGCAGCTCAGGACATAGGAACCAGGGAGCAGAGAGCTCCACTCACTGTGGAAAAAATATGAATCCCCAAGACACGTCCCTAGTGACCTACTTTCTTTAGCCACACTACATCTGCCTATAGATGATGCCTAGTTAATTCGTATCAGTGGATTAACCTGCTGATTAGACTAAGTGTCTTGTAACCCAATCATTTCACCTTTGAAAATTCTTGCATTTTCTAATGCATGAACTTTTGGGAAACACCTCCTATCTAAACCATAATAGACACAGCTTACCAGATGCTTTTATTTGAATCTGGTTATCTACCCCTCCCCATCCAAAGAAACAAAACAACTGGATGTAATTTTTACCTGCCCCTGACCTTCCACTGCATTATATCTTTACCTATCCTGTGATGTTTTTAACTTCTGGAATATTCTCTCTGTACCTGTGTTCTATCCTCCGTACTCGGAACTTCAGCAAGATAATGATTATTGTATCAACTAGAAGCCTTTGAGTCTTCAAAGTTTCCAAAGAGCAAAACAGCCAACTGAAAGTAACACATACAGAAAAAAAAAAGGATCACATTGAATAGATATTTTGAGCTAATGCTGAGTTCCAGTATTATTTCATTCATTTGATCAACAATTCTGTACCTATGGATTTTCTGGGAAGCTCTTTGTTTTCACTTACGATGGTTATCATAGCCACAAGGACCCTCGGCAGGGGCAATAGTAATTTTGAAAAATGAACATTTAGCAATTACAAGTCAATATTTGAGGATGAAAGTACAAAGGGGGAGCAGGCCTGCTGCCTCTAAAAGCCTGTGTGTTTTCTGGAACAAACTCTGACCTAAAAGTTCACCAATAGAGTTCCTCCAAAGTCTCATTGCCAGAACTGATTCATATTTCCACTCCAAAACAACCACTGGAAAAGAATGGGATTATCACCATTGGCTTGGAGCAATCATGTTTAAACCAATCAAATGCATCCCTGAAGACTGAGGAGGGGGCCGGCTTTGCTGAACACTCTGCCATCTGCCTGACTGCTGCATAAAATTGGAGTTCTATTAGCAATCAAGGAGGAAATGACTCTATTAAACAGAGTCAAGACTATTTGAATATATGGAGTCTATATTCAGTAGGTGAAATATTTGCAACATCTTTGGCTTTGCTATTACTGCATTTCTCATAATGGCTGCTAAAAGCTCAATCGAGCAAAATTGCTTATTGGGCAGAATTAATTTATTTAGCAAATAGTAAATGTCTACTCTGATAGGTGTCATTCTAGAGGTTAGATATGCAATGCTAAGTAAATTCACGTGGAATACCTGCCATTAACTTAATAATAGCTCAGCTTATTATATAGCAGGTGAAATAATAAAAGCATTACAGGTACTATCTTAACCTATAAACAACCCTATGAGATAAGTTCTATTGAAATCAGCATTTTTCTAATGAGAAAACTTGTGATCTCACACAGTTAAGAATCATGACAAAGGTAGTAAGTGTGAAATTTAAGCCAAGTTTTGAACCCTTTTGAAGTGGTGTATGTACGCATGTGTGATAGAAATAGACTTCCTCGTTGGAGTAGTAAGTTCTCTGACTACTCTGTTTTTATTTTATTTTATTTTATTTTATTTTTTTTTTGGTTTTATTTTATTTTTTTTATTACTACTCTGTTTTTAAAGGCATCTTTTATATTCTTTCAGCCTTTCTTAATGCTCCATGAAAGCCCTCTTAGCTCATCTTTAGTACATGGGGGACAAGTCTGTTTATTTACACAACATTTTGGATGAAAGTTTTCTCCTGTTATCCTATACCTTTACTACTGAACAGTAAGCTTTTGTAGGAAGTGTTCTTTGAGGAACCCATTTGTATGCTGGGAAAATACAAGATAGCAGTCACTTAAATGCCTCCTAGTTCTGAACCATAACTTATGGCCTATGGTTCATAAGACACTTGTGTTTTCAATGAAAAACAATGCTAAAAAATAAATTACATGGTTATTTATAAGTAAGATCCAGACAAAAGACATATTGTTTTCCTTGTGTAACATCTTTTATACAAAGTTGGTCTTCCAAAATAGGAATCGTCCACATAAACATCTGGATTTTTCACCCAGTGTTAAAACAATGAGTAGCACTTGCAGTGAACACTGGCCTGTGATGCATGTTCACAGTGCCACAGGGGGGCAAAAAAATTAGTAGATGCTGCCTGCCTTGGATGGAAAATGGGCTCTCCAGTTTGTTGTAATGATACACTCTTACAGTTGATGCTTTACTCATTTTGGGTATCTGCTGTATTGATCTGCATCTACTATAATGAGTAACTCTAAAATTTTAGTAGTTTACAACAGCAAACACTTATTTCTTAAATCACAAGAGATAATGCTGCTCAGATGGAGCCCCTCAATACAGGGCTGTCTTTGTAAGTCTGTGACCTGGACTGTCATATGAGACCTGTGCTGAGAGGGCTCTTGCATTTGTTTTAATGTTCTATTATCACTATCTTCAGATTCTTAATTTTTGAACAGGTTTTCATTTTTTTTCCTCCCCATAAAACCCTATAAATTAGCCAGTTCTGTTGCCAGATTCTTTATGCCTTCTCACTTAGAGCTGCTCCATCAGAAGAAGCAGTGACACACAGTCAGGACATGCTGTTCTGGTAAAGGGCAGAAGATCATGGGGCTTGGCTAAGACCACAAGATGCCTTTTCAAACCTCCAGCAGGACTGGGCAGATGGCCACTTTCCACAAGTCAGGATAGTTACATGGCTAACCCCAAACTCAGACTTGTAGAAACGTGCACTTCATCTCCAGAAAGCATCTGTCACGTTTCTCTAATCTGGCACTGGAATTTGTCACCCCTGAAGCAATAACAAGTTCCATCTGCACGTATCTGATATCCTTCTACAGTAAATGTTGTAGTCTCAGTTGGACAGGTTGGCCCGGTTGCTAATGTCATGGGATATGTAAGATAACATCAAATAACAAGAATTCAGCTTACCAAAAGTCAAGAATTTAGTTTTTAGAAGGCAGGAATAAAAACCCCAAACATGATAATATTTTGTAACAAATTTTCCCTATTCAAATTAAAGATCAATCTGAATCTTATTCAGAATGTGCCTTGAGTCGCTTTACTGTGTTTAAGCATTAATTTGTCTTCATCATGGGTACAGTTTTTCTTTTTCTCCCCACTTGGTTTTCAAACAAAGATGATACAATTAAATAAATCAACACACTGTTTAGCTTTAATATTAAGGCTTCTTTTTTGATGGGTGTAATTGCTCCCTAATTCTGTATTTAATTCTCTGGTGACTTAGAGAAGGTTTCGTCATGACATAGCACCCATCTGCAATATCAGAACCTAATTTCAGGCTTCATTATGATGATGGAGATGAGGATTGTTGCTTCATGAATCTTTATAAAAAGAATATATATTATTCTGAAATCCTGCACCTGTTACATAAGACATCTTTTTATGTACAGAAGTTCCTTTGTTACTAAGAAATCTAGAGTTCACACAGAAGATGTAGTTAGGCATCTGAATAAAGGTTGCAGATTTTCAATCACTAAGCACATACCTGGAAACTGCTATTCTAGGCCATTTGTAGTTAATTGATCACAAAGACAAATATTGATGGGGCTGAGGCTGTGAGGAAGGTGATATAAAAGCAGTAGGATTTGGAGTAAAAAAAAAATCTTAATTTGTCCTGAGGGCTGGAGGTGTGGGGGGGTGTTGCTCAGTGATAGGATACTCAACTGGCATGTGTGAGGCCCCGGGTTCCATTGCCAACGTAAAAACAAACAAACAAACAAAAAACTTGTACTGAACCATATGTAAAATTTCAATACTCAGTTCCTAAAACCTGTCTGCATGTGATCTTAGTCTTAAAGTCTCAAGGACATATTGTAATAACTCTGACCTAGTCCAATGGTATCATACCATCAAGTCTTTAGAGTATCTGTACCCCACCTTACGTGCTTAACGTAACAGCCAGGTGCCCCAGGCAGCATCAGTATTATACCAATAAATGAATCATCAGAAGTCATAAAGACAAAGAACTAACAACAACAAAACAGATTTCCCCAACACTGAACATCACTTTGGTTCTGTTGGGGTCTAAGTTTTCCCTGATAGGAATTACAGAATTACCTTCATGAGTAATCTGCGCAAGAAACTCGGCTCAGTGTGAAGCTTTAGATTTAGAGAGATCTGGGTTTGACTTCTGTATTATTGGTTTTGGTTGCTCCAATAAAATATCATAGAATGTGTGGTTTATAAACAACAGGTATTTATTTCTCATAGCTCTGTAATTCAGGAAGTTCAAGATCAATTTAGTGTCTGGTGAGGGCCCTCTTTCTGGTTTGTAGATGGCTGTGTCCTCCTTGTGTGACAGGAGAAGCTCTGTCTCAAACTAAAAGGGCACTAATCTTGTCATGAACAACTTCATGCTCTCATCTAAGCCTCCCAAAGGCCTTACCTCCCAATACTATCACATTAATGGTGAGAGATTTAACGTAAATTTGGGAGAGGGGCACAAATACTCCATAACAATTTCTAAATCTACCACTTACTAGCTGAGAAATCATAGGTAAATTACATGCATGACCTCAATTTCTTTAATCATGTAGATCATAGTAATTACATGAAATAAGATATCAAAGTATTTAGCATGGTACCCAAATCATACTACTCATAAAGACCCTTGGAATAACCATTTTATTTTGAATGAGTTGAGAAATAAAAGAAAAATTAAAAGTTAAAGTATCAACTAGTTTGCTCGAAGATGCCAGGTTGGGGAATGTTGCTTTATGTCTAGTCACAAAATGAGATTGCTAATAAGCCAAACCAAAACTGGTATTTGTCCAAAACTCCCTTCACAGGGAAGTCCTTAGTACTGTTGAGGAGGTTAACAGCAGAGAATTGGTGTTCCCTAAAGAAGGTAAGGAAGACATAAATGGAATGTTGTTAATCTAGCTAAATTTATCGAGGAAAGACCTATCATTTTGTTCCAAGGACACAATGAAGAGCGAAGGATTAGTTTTCCTGATTTATCTTTCAGCTGATTTGTCATTCGTATATAGAAACACAATTGAACTGTGTGTGTTAATTTTATATCCTGTTACTTTGCTGAATTCATTCATGAGTTCAAGCAGCGTTCTGGTGGAGTTTTTTTTGTTTTTTTTTAAATTCTAAATATAGAATTGTCATTGGCAAATAGACACAGTTTTGAGTTCTTTTCCTATCTATATCCCTTTAATATTTTTGTGTAATTGCTCTGGCTAGGGTTTCAAGGATTATGTTGAATAGAAGTGGTGAAAGAGGGCATTTCTGTCTTGTTCCAGTTTTTAGAGGAAATATTTTCAATTTTTCACCATATAGAATGATGTTGGCCTTTGCTTTAGCTATATAATTTTTACAGTGTTGAGGTATGTTCCTACTATCCCTAGTTTGTCTAGTGTTTTGAACATGAATGGATGCTGAATTTTGTCTGCATCTATTGAGATAATCATGTGGTTCTTTAAGTCTATTGATGTTATGAATTACACTTATTGATTTCTGTATGTTGAACAAACCTTGGATCCTGGAAATGAATCCCACTTCATCAGGAAAACTATCTTATTCACAATAGCCTAAAAAATAAAATTAAATAAAATACTTGATCAATCTAACAAAAGAGGGGAAATACCTCCACAGTGAAAACTATAGAACACTAAAGAAATTGAAGACAACCTAAGAAAATGTAAATACCTCCCATGTTCTTGGATAGGCAGAATTAATATTGTCAAAATGGCCATACTACTACCAAATGTGCTATACAGATTTAATGCAATTACCCTTAAAATTCCAATTATATTCTTCATATATATAGAAAAAGCAGTCATGAAATTCATTTTGAAAATAAGAGTCCCAGAATAGCCAAATGGATCCTTACTGAGAAAATTAATGCAGGAGGCATCACAATATCAGACTTTTTAAATTATACTACAGAGCTATAGTAACAAGATCAGTATGGTACTGGCACAAAAATAGAATTGAAGACCAATGTAATAGAAGACAGTCATACTCTCATAAATATAGTTCTCATACTAGACAAAGGCACCAAAAATATTCACTAGAGAATAGGTAGCCCATTCAACAAATGGTGCTGGGAAAATTGGAAATACACATGTAACACTATGAAAGTAAACCTCTCTTACCTGCATGAAACTTGGCTCAAAGTAGATCAAAGACTTAGGCACTAGAACAGAGACACTGCAACTAATAGAAGAAAAGTAGGCCCAAATTTCACCATTTTGGCCTAGGATCTGATGGATTTAACAAGACTACTAAAGCACAAGAAGTAAAATCCAGAATCAATAAGTGGGATGGATTCAAAATAAAAGGAAACGATGCATAATGTGAAGAGAGAGCCTGTAAAATGGAGAAAATCTTTGCCACTTGTACCTCAGAGCACTAATCTCTTGGACACATAAAGAACTCAAAAAAGAAAAAAGAAAAAAACTGAACACACATAAAAATATTAATCTAATAAATGAGCTAAGGAACTGAACAGATATTTCGCAGAAGAAATAGTTGATCAATAAATATATGAAAAAAATATTCATCTCCAGCAATCAGAAATGCAAATCAAAACTACTGAGATTCCATCTCACTCCAGTCAGAATGGCAATTATCAAGAATACAAGTAGTAATAAATGTTGGTGAGGATGTGGGGGGAAAAGTTTCACTCATATATTGCTGGCGGGACTGCAAATTGGTGCAACCGCTATGGAAAGCAGTATGTAGATCCTTAGGAAACTAGATATGGAACTACCATTTGACCCAGTTATCCCACTTCTTGACTTTTATCCAAAGGACTTAAAATCATACTACAGTGATGCAGCTTATAGCATCTCAATTCACAATAGCCAAGCTATGGAACCATCTAGGTAGCTTTCAAGAGATGAATCAAAGAAAAGGTGGTATACAGAATATACCATAATGGAATATTACTCAGCCATAAAGAATAATAAAATTATGGCATTTGCCAGTAAATGGATGGAACTGGAGAATATCATGCTAAGTGAAGTACGCCAGTCTTCCAAAACCAAAAGCCAAATGTCCTCTCTGATACGTGAATGCTAACCCATAACAAGGAGGGGTAGGGAGAAACACAGAAGTTCAAGGGAAGGGATGGGACTGGGAAAGACAGTAGAATGAATCAATGTAACTTTCCTATGCTCATATGAATACGTGACCAGTGAAACTCCACATGTACAACCACAAGAATAGGATTCAAATTGGAATGAGTTGCACTCCATGTATGTATGTCAAAATAATGCTGCTGTCATGTATATCTAAAAAGTGGAGGGGTTCTATTAATTGAGTAACCATCACAAGAAATGGATATCAAGAATGGAGAAATACTTACCATTAGCAAAATTTGTCCTTATATCTTACTAATACCAGTAGTGTTTAAGAAGAAAATTAAATAGTATTCTGATACATAATTTAAATGAACCCCATGTTACACAAAGCCCCAAATCCTCCCTTAGATTACCAGTACTCTTTGATAATGCTCACTTTTTATTGGGTTTTTAAAAATCTTGCTATCAGGTAGGGGTTACATGAACAGGTTTATCCGTGTCCATGACTTAATCTCTATTGAACTGCAGCTTCCTTCAGAAACAAACAATTGCTCTGTGTGTCTTTATATTTCCTTGCACAATCTTTACCCATAATTATTACACTGATTGCTCATCCAGCTTTGAATTTCACAGCTTACAAAGCACTGCGGTGTCAATGATCTCATTTGGTCTTTTCATAAGTCCTGAGAGGAAGGGAGAGAGGAAATGGAGAGGCTCTTCACCTCGTTTCGAATCTGAGGATATAGAGGCTCCGAACAGCTGTGTGTCACTTGTCCAGCTAATGAAGCAGAATGCCAAAATTTGATTCTAGAACTGGAATATAGGTCACTGACTTAATGCAGTGTTCCTTCCAGTAAAATATTTTATTATCTGAATGGGACTGATTGCACTAGATCTGGTTGATCTAATATGTGCCATTCTGGGAGTCCCAGAAATACTCAAAGCAAACTCCTCAGACTTGGCTAGTTCTGAGGCTCACTTATTGTTTCTGCTGATATCTTTGCCACTTGTCATAGAATGCAGGTCCCAAGATAATAGAAGTAAGAGGACTAAGCTGGGAAGCAATTACAAAAGTATCCCATGTGATAGTACTGATTGTGGAAGTTCATGTGAATGCTTGCTGGTTTCAGTTGCAAAAACTACAATTACTTTTTGCCATGATCATTATTAGTTAAAACTGTATCACTGTGTCATTAACTCTACTCATGCCCTTTAACGTAGTGGGAAAGATGGTATGGTGATGACAATAATCCCCACGTGAAATACGTCCAAAGTCTCGCCCACGGAGAATGTATGTAACTTCCTTCTGCAAGAGAGATTTGTAAATCAAGTATCAATGAGATAAGGAGATTATCTTGGATTATCTAGATGGGTTTGATGTAATGACAGGCAGGAATGTGACATCACTGCTGCCTGGGGGCCATGAGTAAGGAAGGTAGGGAGCTTCAGATGGCTGAAAAAGACCAGGAATCAGATTCTCCCATAGTCTCCAGCAGCAGTGCCCTGTTCTGTGGTTACCTTGAGTTTTAGCCTGAGATGTACATTTTGGATTTCTAATATCTAGAACCATAAAATACTGAATTTCTGGTGTTTTATGCCACAAAACTTTTGGTGTATTGTTTTTCAGCTGCAATAGGAAAGTGATAGAATGAAGTTTAAAATTTGATTTGTGATCTCTGATGCCTTCCACCATTGGGTGTGGAATCCTAAGGGGCATGAAGGCAGTCAGACATCACCTTCTGGAAGAAGGTGGAATTTGCTCTGTAAGTAATTATCTTCATCAGTTGAGCACGTGAATATGCAAGTGGATGGTATTCTATGGGGTTACTTGCATGGAGACTGATTACTAAGAAAACAGGAAAGCCTGGTGTGACTTGAGGCAAAGTATTTCAATTAGATGGTAGAGGGAGGTAATGAGAAATAAGATTGTTGAGTATTTTAGAGCTGTTTCCAGCACCTGCTGAGCTGAAGGCTTGATTTTGATGACAAAATTATCAGTTTTGTAAACAGTATTTCCATAGCACACAAAAATTAAAGGAATAGAGGGATCACAAAACCGTTGCTTCCTACCAGGCAGAACCTCAAATTATGATTCTATCAACATCTGCCTGTCATTATTAGAGGGTAGAAAAATCTCATGGGATTTTTTTTGCAAAAATTTTTATTTTGTAGAGAAGTTTTAGGTTCACAATAAAATCAAACAGAAGGTACAGTTGGTTGATCTGGGCGTCCTGCTCCCACATCTGTGTAGCTAGCATCTTCCATTTCTGGTGTCCTTCACTAGAGTCATTTGTTATAATTGATGCATTACAATTGACACATCATTTTCACCCAAAGGTCATTCCTTAAGTTAGGGTTTACTTTTGATGTTGCATGTGATGTGGTTTTGGACAATTGTAGGATAACATTTATCCACTTTTGTAGTGTTATAACAGAATGTGATACTATTGATCCCTCCCCACATAACTCCTAAGAACTACTGGAATTGTACTATCTACAAAGTTTCGCTTATTCCAGAAGAGGAGTGAAGAGAGGAGACATCCTTGACTTGTTCCTAATCTTAATGGGAAAGCTTCTCATTTCTCACCATTATGTATGGTGCCAAATATAGGTCTTTTGTAGAAATTATTTATCAAGTTGAAGAACTTCTCTGTTCTTAGTTTACTTTGTTTTATCATGAATGGGCACTGAATTTTCTCAAATGAGCATTCTACATCTATGAGTATGATCATATGATCTTATTGCTCTTTAACATGTCAATATGATGAATTACATTAAGCAGTTTTAGAATGTTAAACCAGCTGTGCACAACTGGGATTTGTCCCACTTGATCATGGTGTATAATTCTTTTATGCATTGTTTGAATAAATTTGCCAATACTCCATTGAAGATTTTTGCATCTATATCCATAAGGTATTTGTAGTTTTCTTGTAATGTCTTTGTATGGCTGTGGCATTAAGTTGATGTTGGCCTCATAGCATGATTTAAGAAGTATTTCCTCTGCTTCTGTCTTCTACAAGAGACGTATATAGTTGGTGTAATTTCTTTCTTAAATGCTTGGTAGAAGTCACCAGTGGACCTGTTTGGCTCTGGTGCTTTCTATTTTAGAAGATTATTAATTATTGATTGAATTTATTTAATAAATAAGTCTGATTCAGATTTACTATTCTGTGAGCTTTGGAGACTGTGTTTTTCAAAAAATTTGTCCATTTCATCTGGGTTATCAAATTTGGGGGCATTGAGTTGTTAAAAATTCCCTTATTATTTTGATGTCTATGAGATCTGTCATGATGACCTCTTTTATTTTTGCTATGTCCTTTTAATTGGTTGACTAGAAACATCTTTTCAAAGAAATAACTTTTGGTTTCATTGATTCCCTGTGTTTCATATCTGGCTTTCATTTTTAATCCACATATTGGGATTTGCATTTCTGTGTATGTGTGCTTCTATTGTTAATTGGGTATTATCTTTGCAGTAGGAAACATAATTGAAATATTTTAACTAAGTTCCTACCTATGGTGTATCTATTATAAAGCATAGAGGCATAATATACAAATTTGTCTTTATTATATAAGGTATCCATATGTAAAGTATACAACTGAGTTTTTAAAATTTATTTATTCTACTTAGGTATACATGATAAAATGCATTTTGATTCATTGTACACATGTGGAGCACAGCTTTTCATTTCTCTGGTTATACGCGATGTAGAATCACATCATATATGAAGTCATACATGAAGCTAGGGCTATGATGTCCATTTTGTTCCGCCGTCTTTACTGTCCCCATGCCCTCTCCACCCCACCCTTTGACCAAAGTTCCTCCATTGTTCCTGTGTCCCCTCCTCTATTATGGATCAGCATCCACTTATCAGAGAATATTTGGCATTTGGTTTTTTGGGATTGGCTTACTATGCTTAGCATGATATTCTCCAACTCCATCCATTACCTGCAAATGTCATAATTTTATTCTTTTATTGCTGAGTAATATTCTATTGTGTATATATACCACAGTTTCTGTATCCATTCATCTATCAAAAGGCATGTAGGCTGGTTCCACAGTTTAGCTATTGTGAATTGAGCTGCTATAAACATTGAAGTGGCTGCATCACTGTAATATGATGTTTTTAAGTCTTCGGGGTATAGACTGAGGAATGGGATAGCTGGGTCAAATGGTGGTTCCATTCCAAGTTCTCTAAGGAATCTCCATACTGCTTTCCAGATTGGTTGTACCAATTTGCAGTCCCGTCAACAATGTATGAGCATGCCTTTTCCCCCACAACCTCACCAACACTTATTGTTATTTGTATTCTTGATAATTGCCATTCTGACTGGCATGAGATGAAATCTTAGGGTATTTTTGATTTGCATTTCTCTGATTGCTAGAGATGTTGAACATTTTTCTCATATGTCTGTTGATCGATTGTATATCATCTTCTTAGAAGTGTTTGTTTAGCTCCTTAGCCCATTTATTTATTGGATTGTTTTTTTGGTATTAAGTTTTTTGAGTTCTTTATATATCCTGGAGCTTAGTGTTCTATTAGATGTGCATGTGGCAAAAGTATGTTCCCAGAATGTGGGCTCTCTGTTCACTTCATTGATTGTTTCCTTGGTTGAGAAGAAGCTTTTTAGTTTGAATCCATCCCATTTATTGATTCTTGATTTCACTTCTTGTGCTATAGGAGTCTTGTTAAGGAAGTAAGGTCCTAATCCAACATGATGAAAATTTGGGCCTACTTTTTCTATTAGGCGTAGGGTCTCTAGTCTAATTTCCAGGCCCTTGATCCACTTTGAGTTAAATTTTGTGCATGGTGAGAGATAGGGCTTTAGTTTCATTTTGCTGCATATGGATTTCCAGTTTTACAATTGAGTTTTGATCTATGTATGTACCTGTGAAACTTCTCCCCTCAAAAGTTTCCTCATGCAAACTTGTAATTTCTCCCTTCCTTCCCACTCCTTCCCCTAGCCCTAGGCAGTTGCTTAACTGCTTTCTGCCAGTAGTAGATAAGTTTTCATTTTATAGAATCTTATGCAAATGGAATCATACATTTTGTATCTTTTTAGTAAACCTAGGTTCTCCATGGACCTTCTTCTGGAGATTCATGTGGCTTGTTTCATGTGTTGATATTTCCTTCCTTGCTATTGCTCCAAAGCATGGATATGCTACAGTGTGTTCATCCATTCACATTTTGAAGCTCATTTGGGTTCTTTCTAGTTTCTTTTTTAAAATTACAAATTCATGGGAGCTTTTGAATTTTAGTAGGAACACTTAATATTAGACTTACCTTCAACAAATTTTTAAGTATGCAATGCAATATTAGTTACATGTAAAATTGTGTACAGCAGATCTCTGGAGCTTATTCATCTTGCTAAACTAAAACTTTATGCTCATTGATTACTAACTACCCATTACTTCCTCTTTCTTTCACCTAGGTTGACTATTTTAGATCCCTCATATAAGCAGAATTATACATTTGTCATTCCTTGAGTTATTTCATTTAACAAAATGTCTCCAAGATCGATCCATGTGTTTTATATAACAATGTGTATTTTTAAAGCAACATAATATTCCATTGCATATACAGCTGGTCCCTAATTTACAGTGATTTAACATATAATTTGTACAGTTGTGCAAAATACACATTCATTAGAAAATATGTCAGCTACAATATTAACCTTTAAATAGATCAGGCTCTTACTATCTTTTAAAAATACCTTTACATTTTTATATTTCAGTTTAAAAGGTAACAAAAGGTTTAGGTTTGGTTACAAAACATCAAATGATATAAATAAATCTCCATTAAAATTTGTCATTTTTATAAGTCTAAGTTTATGATTACAGACAACTTTAGTTTGTAGAACACCAGCTTGATAAAATGTTCCTTTAAATATTTTACTTTAAATCTTTTACTTGTATACCTGAAAGATATTTAATATGTAAAGAAGAGTAATAGCACCATATTACACTGATGTTTTTATATTAATCAAGTTTAGTACTTAAAGATTTTGTAATGTAGTACAATACTGTAAAATACCAGTTGCTGTTTAACCAGAGTGGTAATTTCTCCAAGACTAGTTGTTTTGAGAATAAAACTTAACAAACACAATGTTAGGAGTGAATTAGTATTTTAAGAAATTTTTGTCATTTTAACAGATTAAACTTTGGTTTATACCAGTACATTAATCTTTGACCTTAGGGAAAAACCTTGAATAGTTTTAACTATTTGTGTTACATATATATAACCAACTTAGTTACACACAAACTTGTCCTTTACTTACATAGACCTTTTTTTATCATTTAGATCCTCTTATTGTTTACTTAGATGTATTATAACTTTACTACATGAAGACTTGAAGACTTTTTTACCCAGAAATTTTTTTTACTAAATATATCTTATTTTATTTTAATAAGATGAAATAGTTGAAACATTTATACACTTTATATAACCTGGTTTTTAGTTAAGATACAAAGTAATTTTAATGTTACCAGTTAATGAAAACACCAATAATGTGTTTAAGCATATTACCTTAAGGAGTTAAGAGTACTTGATATTATATTTAACAGTTAGCCTTTTAACTTTATAAACCATTTAGATGTCTTTAACAAACACATCCATGATCAATCTCATATATATCAGATCTAATTTACTTACTTTTTTAAAAAAACAAAATATTAGACACGTGCATTTAACAGCATCATTTCTTTTCCTGTTGAAGAAAAATCCTAGAAACAATGTATTAAACATTTTATAGACATCAACATTTTATTATCAA